>CM033645.1:30090602-30227386 GCA_019512145.1 Engystomops pustulosus | reverse complement strand
GTACACTGCTACATTTCGGAGGTCACAACTTCTTCTTTCTTTGTGACAGCCGAAACGTAACAGTGTACACCTTTCTACTCGAGTGAAGCCCACTTTCTTATACTTATAACCTATAGCTTGTCACCCCTCCTCCCTCCATAGGCAGAAGAGCGGCCGCCCAACACAGTCACATTGCAGTGATGCACCGTGTGCTCACCACGCCATAATCTGCGCCATTGAGATATATGGGGGATATGATCTGGTTGCAAGTCATGCAACCAGATCACGGCCCCAATTGTGGCCGTGTGAATGAGGCCTTAGAATGTAAGAGTTTATGAATATATGTGTATGTAATTACATAAATGTGTGTGTATATACTGTATATGAGTGTGTATTTTTATTAGGGTATACTGATAAAATATCAGTGTATACTCTAAATGTGCTTGAGTCAATTAATATTTTTTAGAGGGGGGGGGGCATACAGAAGTCTATAGACCTCAGCCTCTTCTAGTTACACCACTGTGTGTACTGTATGTATGAAACTGTCTTTTAATTGGTTGCAGAAATTCCATATGAGTTTATTTAGATGGGAATAAACCTGCCCATTTTGAGTCTCTATTTATTCACCACCATACGTGTTTACCTAAAATGGATGCTGATACTGTAAATTGTATTTTGACTTAGTTCTTGATGTCCTTCTATATTCCATCATGGGGTAGAATAATGTCCACCTAGAGCTGATAGTAAACAGAAGACCATGGGGTAGAATAATGTCCACCTAGAGCTGATAGTAAACAGAAGACATTCCTTTTATCATCCATTTCCCTTGACTTCCACATAAGCAAGTTCCCTTCTATTGCCCATTTGTTATTTATACTAGCAAAAATAGCACTTCAGTTGGTATTATTTATGGTGTTAAAAATATTATTAAAATGTGATATTGTATGTATATAAAGATATATAAAATATATAAAATTACTTAGAAAAGAATTTTAAATATATTAGAGTAGGTATCTTTGTTACACTCATCATGCTAAAGGACTCCTCAAAGGAAGCCTGTCGTTAAAATTTTGAATCCCACCCATGAGTGCTAATCTGGTTTGTCTTGATGTCAGTGGCCCGGTCCACTCACTTTTTAGATCGGGACTCTGATATCTCGTAAGAGGATTGTCTTCCCATTTCCCAGTGCTTTCTATCCCAAGTCTTCTTTGGAGCTTGCTAGCATTTTCTGGACTTACGTATTTTAGATCTATTGAGTCTCCGTGCCGCTGCCCGATGTCTCCGTGCCGCTGCCCGATGTCTCTGTGCCGCTCCCCGGTGTCTCTGTGCCGCTCCCCGGTGTCTCTGTGCTGCTCCCCGGTGTCTCTGTCCTGCTCACCGTGTTCTTCAATGTGTTCTTCACACATATATATTGTTCTTCACATACTATTTTGTTCGCACCGTTCCGCGCGTATCTTCCGACAAGTAAACAGATGTGCCGAACATCTGTAATCTATTCTTCACTGTGTTCTTCACTGTGTTTTTCACTTAAATGATCCTGTGTTCACTGTTTTTATTCTATTCTTCATTGTTCTTCACTGTGTTTTTTTAATTAAATGCTCGATCTCGAGCAGGGGAAATACTCGTCCGAGCACGCTCTACGAGAAACTTTGGGATAGAAAACACTGGGAAATGGGAAGACATAAGATAGCGAGTATATCGTCGTCCGGTTGATGCTCGTTCGAGTATTAAGGTACTCGAAACGGCTCGTTGCTCGCGACGTATTTCCCCTGCTCGAGATCGAGCATTTAATTAAAAAAAACACAGTGAAGAACAATGAAGAATAGAATAAACAGTGAACACAGTGAACACAGGTCATTTAAGTGAAAAACACAGTAAAGAACACAGTGAAGAATAGATTACGATGTTCGGCACATCTGCTTACTGTCGGAAGATACCTCGGAACGGTGCGAACAAAAAGCATGAAGAACAATATATATGTGTGAAGAACACTTGAAGAACACGTGAGCAGGACAGATATACCCGGGGAGCACACAGAGACACCGGGAGCGGCACGGAGACATCGGGCACAAAAGGCGACACGGAGCGGCACGGAGACATAGGGGCACGGAGACATTGGGCACTGAGACATCGGGCACGGAGACATCGGTCACGGAGACATCGGTGCACGGAGACATCGGGGACGAGACAATCGTGCACGGAGACATTCGGGGCGACGGAGACTCGGGCACGTTACTCGGGGCACGAGACATGGCACGTGACATCGTGGCGCACGGAGACTTGGGGCACGTGACATCGGGCAGCGCACGGAGACAATCGGGCCACGGTAGACATCGGGGCATCGGAGACATCGGGGGGACGAGACATCGGGGCACGGTGACCTCGGGCACTCTGGGGGGTCCCCGGACATCGGGCACGTGAACATCGGGGCACGGTGACAACTCATGATCGGTCGCACGGTACCATCTGGGCAGACATCGGCGACGGCAGACATCGGCCCGGCACGAGACATCGGGGAGACTTCAGTGGAAGAATAGGATCGATCCCGGGACAGCATATCTCCCGACAAGTACAGAATGTGGCCGAACATCTGCAATCTATTCTTCACTGTTTTTTTTCACTTAACTTATCTGTGGTTCACTGTTTTTATTCTATTCTTCACTGTTCTTCACATCTGCTAATTGTCGGGAGATTCTAAAACGCCGGAACAGTGAAGAATAGATTGCAGATGTTTGCATACATCTGGCTAACTTATCAGAAGACATTCTTTTTCATTAATTAACACATTTTATTCCCGAACCATGGTCCCCTTTGAAAAATGCTCGAGTCTCCCCTTGACTTCAATGGGGCTCGTTATTCGAGACGAGCACTCGTCGAGCACAGGAAAGTTCGTCGCAAATAACGAGCACCCGAGCATTTTAGTGCTCGCCTCATCTCTAGAAGCAATCCTCTACGAGTATCAGAGTCCGATCTAAAATGAGTGGACCGGCGACGACATCACGACAAACAGATAGTACTCATGGGGGTGGATTCAAAAGTTTAAACGACAGCTTCCTTTGAGGAGTCCTTTAGCATGATGAGTGTAACAAAGATACCTACCTAATCAACAATTGTTATATTTAAATTCTTTCTAAGTAATTTTTATATATTTTTATATATCTTTATTACATACAATATCACATTTAAATAATATTTTAACAACCATAAATCCAACTGAAGTTCTGTTTTTGCTAGTATAAATAACAATGGGCAATAGAAGGAACTTGTCTATGTGGAGTCAAGGACAATGGTTGAAAAAGGAAGGTCTTCTGTTTACTATCAGCTCTAGTTGGACATATTTCTACCCCATGATGGAATTAGAAGGACATCAAACTACGTCAAAATCATTTACAGTATCATCACATCCTTTTAGGTATACACGGTATGGTGGTGTAATAATAAGAGTCAAAGGGCAGGTTTATTTCCCATCTAATAAACTCATATGGAATTTCTGCAACCAATTAAAAGACATTTCATACATACAGTACACACGTGGTGTAACTAGAAAGGCTGAGGTCTATAGACTTCTGTATGCCCCCCCCCCTCTAAAAAATATTAATTGACTCAAGCACATTTAGAGTATACACTGATATTTTATCAGTATAACCCTAAATAAAAATACACGTTTTATACACTCATATACAGTATATACACCACATTTATGTATTAATTAACACATATATTCATAAACTCTTACATTTAACAGGCTCATTCCCAACGGCCAACAATTGGGGCCGTGATCTGGTTGCATGACTTGCAACCAATCAATCCCCCATATATCTCAATGGCGCAGATTATGCGTGTGAGCACACCGTGTCACATCACTGGCATGTGACTGTGTTGGGCGCCGCTCTTCTGCCTAGGGAGGAGGGTGACAAGCTATAGGTTTAACAGTATAAGGAAAGTGGGCTTCACTTGATTATAAAGGTTGTACAATGTTACGTTCGGCGGTCACAAGAAAGAAGAAGTTGTGACCTCCAAATGTAGCAGTGTACCCTTCTTCTCCTCAGTGAAGCCCACGCCTTGGTGAATGCAATGAAACAAACTTTACCTATTGATTGGATTTGTAAAGCATAAAATACTTAGGAATTCGATCAGATTACAGTTTTGGTGAAATTACATTGGTGGCACATGTAACTTACCGGTCTCCAGTCGCGATCCCGCGCCACGTTGTCCGACAAGAGTTTGGGTCTTGCGCGGGATTCACTAAGGTCGTGCTCCCGAATCCAACAGTCTCCGTCCGCAGTTCACCTTCTTCTTCTGGTGCATGTAAGTGCTTTGGCTTGCGACACAATTGTTTTTTTTAAATTCCACTTTTTTTCTGAATCCGTCGGGTTGTCCGACGGCCACGCGCCCAATTCTGTCACGTGAAAGCCGGCGCTGATGCGCCACAATTCGATCGCGTACGCAAAAAACCCGGGGCAATTCGGCGCAAAACGGAAATATTCAGGAGAACCCGACGAAAGTGCAGCATTCGACCCTTAGTAAATAGCCCATTGTTTTTTACTATTTTTCATATATAATATTGTGATATAGATAAATGTATTTTTACCTAAGAAAGCATAACAAGGCTTGCGTAGATTTGTATTGTGCAGGACTTATATGCAGGCAAGCAATTCACATACATCAGTGCATCCTATGCTGCGCTTTTACGTGCAGGAGGATGACACTGAAGCCAGGACGAACACGGTAACAAACCTGCAAATGGCTTCGATAAACAGAAACATTTTAAAAACTATGGCGTTGGAAGGGTCAGGAATGAGTTAAGCAAACACCACAAAACGAAAAGGTGAAAGTGTTGTATTCGAATGCAAGTTACTGGGGGGATGTATCATGTGTCCCATTTCCGTCACTTTAGTGGAGGAAAACCCTAGTCATTTTCTTCAGCAGATTTTACTGGCTAATGAATCTGGTGCAGGATAACACTGTCGTTTCTAGTTTAGACCTACTTTAAAGTGGTCTAAACTCTGCGCCACCAATTTTTGGTGCACGGAACATGCAAATAGGCCACCCCACCCCCTTTTAGTCCAAACCACACCCTTTTGGGAAGGCCACGCCCCTCAGCTCGACAAGTCGAAAATGGCTAAAAGTCGGTCTAAAAGCCTTGATAATGTGGCGCAAGGCATTTTAGAGAGTGTTTTAGGCGCAAAACCACCAGAATTGTGGCAACTAGTGCGTTATACCATCCTCACCACTGTATCTCTCTACTGTAAATGGAAAAAATGACACCTATAATGTTTGCATCTAGATAGTTCTGTGCAGTATTCTTACTATCTCAACCATATTTTATTGTAGGTGGGAAGAAGTACTCTTGTACGTTTTCAGACACTTCCTACAAGTTTTACGGGCCCCATTCTCGAAATTGGTAAATTATCTCCCAGAAGGCTTAAATGTAATGGTTTTTTCTAACTACTATAAAAATGTAAATATGTCATTGAGTTTGGGGTACAATGTTTTTGGGATGGTTGATGTCTTCAACTATTGCCTCATCCTTCCAGTGATTTTGGGAAAACTTTGCCTTAATGCGACCTGGAAAGACAGCCGTCTTTACCTCAGCATGACTTACATGAAGCCAGGTGATGTGATGTGTGATAATCGCCTGGATAAATGTTCCTTTTGGAGAAAACACTGTTGGTTCTTTTTACTATCCCACCTCATGTCTCTGGTCTTGTAAGTCTTGCTTTAGGAACCAAAGTTTTACTTATTCAGCCATGTAAAATGTATTTGTATATTTGCTTCACAAATACCCAAATTTTAATTCTCTTTTCTCTTTTTCATTTAGAATCTTTTGAGTAGATGTATTGATTGAATCATCATGCCGACAGAAAGAGCTGGGATTATTTTGTGAGTTATCTACAACCATATATGCCATATTTTGTATGATCAGGAGGAGTCTGACATTTCTTAACAATGTTATGCACAGATGTATCCCACTGATGTCTATACGTGGGATACATCGCCTGGGGGACCCCCCTCCCTCCATCCTTGATGAGGAGGGAAGGATGTAATTGCAGTCAGCCCGGCGATCTAAGACGCAAGTACAGACCACTGGTCCTCCCTCCTGCCGAGTGAGTATCGCTCGTGAGTACAATGGGGCGGGTGCATACACTGCATCCATCCGATCCCATAGAGATCTATTGCCTCTGTCAAACACATGTTCCGTATTTTAGGGCTGAGGCTGCAGGATTAAAGATTTTCTTGCTAATCCTGCATTTTCTAGATTTGGCTTGCTATCTGGCATTTCTGGATGTTTGTGGCCAGACGAGGACCAACACTATGCCTCAGTCTACCACTATTTCTCAATGTTACGTTAAGTGTATACATCGGTGCTCCTTCCCAATGTGTATGCTTAGCGTATATACGGAACTTGTTCATCTAGAGCTAAATTTCATTTTCAATTCAGTGCCTGAAAACCAACACCAACAAGATTCTTCATCTCTAATCAACGATCTATCTATATCCCATACAAAAATTGAAGCAAGCAACCGCACCAAACGTCGCTTGTCTTGGAATAATTACACACTCGACCCTCATTTACACCAACTACTTGGAGTGCTGCTTCATTTTTCTTAGATACTGTATGTATGTTAGTCGTGTACCTTGACTTTGAATGCCTGTTTTTGCACACACACCCCCGCCCCCGCACACACCACACACACACACTGGGGCTTGTTCACACTGTGCTGCAAAAAGACTTTTTTCCCTTTTCTATCTATATCTCTATATATATCTATCTCATAACCAAGCTAAACTTTTAAGATTTCTTTCACATTTAGCATCTTCTATTCCAGTCTTGTTTACCAATTGGCAAATTTAGAAAAACAGCAGAGACAATTGGCTTAAAGAGTTGGGTTTAATTACAAATCTACGTTTTCACTTGGCTTGTCCATAGGTGAGGATAGAGAGGTAGAAACAGTGTTGCGCCATTTTAAAATTGTCATAAGGGATAAAGTTACAATACATAGTTTGTGAGATAACTCTGATTAAGAAGGTATAATATTACTGCTCCACTGCTCCATCCCTGCAAAAAGAAATGATTTGGACATTATGTGGAGGCAAGTGTATGTACTTTACAGATCTAGGAGATTTTATCTGAAAGCTTCACAAGTTAGGATAGGTTAATACTTATCTTCAACACCGATATAGGAATCATAACAATAAATGTACTGGATGTTTAATAATGATCACCATCATAGACCAAAAATCTGTTTGGGCTTCAATTTGGGTGTCTGCCATTTTGAACTACCTGATCCTTATCTGCCATGACATCTGCCATTGGGAAAGAGTCACAAGGACCCTGTAAATATTAAATTAATGGGGAACCCATTGACACAGGCAGTCTTGACCTAAAACACATCTAATGTGAATGACCAGCTAAAAGGTGATAATCTGTATATATAGAGAGACTTTAATTTGTGAGCAATTTTTACCTTTATATTTTATTTTTCATTTTTCATCAGGTTGAGTACAATTTTTCGTTATCCTTCAATGTCCTCTCACGTTTTAAGAGAAAAAAAGAATGTGAATAACCAACGCCCCGTAGACGAGCCTCTAGTGACTTTAATGTAAGCTGGCTTCTCGTTTACTTTAATATTTGGTTTCAATATGGTGTTTCTTAAGAAAACCAGTATGGAAAAGATAAAGCCACCCTGTCAGGTGACTAAAGAATATTTATGGTATACCCCCCCCACAACACCTGAGTGGAAGTTTAACTTTAAAAAAGTATCAACAACGGCTGTTCAACAGTCGGATGAAAACTCTTGGTTTCCTCAATAATGTAGTGCCGCAGGCATGACTAGAACGGTGCCAAGGATTGGTTGGAAATTAAAGTTTAACTTTACCTAACAATTACTATTGTATGGACCCCACTACAAGTCCCACCACTCCCTTGGCACTGTCCAGTCATACCTACTGGCCACTACACTATTAAAGGGGAACCTGTCATCAGGATCAACACTTTCATGACAGGTTCCCATTTTTAATACTAATGCTACTACTCACTTTTACATGGATACATAAGTATACTTTGCTCCCTGCACACAAACTGCTCAAGTCATGGGGACGTCTGCTACAAGGCTGCATCTCTATATCATCATCAACATTATTATCTCCTCTCCTCTCCGATTCTAAGCTCTTCCTTCCTCCCAACTCCCTCCCTCATGCAGCTTATAGCTGACCCTGTGATCCAAGAAATTTCTGTCAGTTCAAGTCTAACGAGGGGGAGAGGTGGGCAGGGAGAAATACTCAAAGAGATAGCAGAGAGGAGATAATGAGGATGATAAAACAGTGACTCCACACACCCCCTGTAACTCAAGCAGAAAACCAGCTATTCTGCTATGTCATCTTTATGAGTGAGTAAACCATTAATATGAATTATCAAAGTAATTTGGTCTTCCTGTTCTATTCTCTGTTTATCAACTACTTAGCACAGCGTAACAATCTGATATTGTAGACCTATTCTATCTATATGTTAGAATAATAATAACATTATTATTAAATAATAATAATCTGTATTCATATGCGCCATCAACTTCCATAGAGCTTTACAATCATAGGGGACCTATACAAATATATAAGACATTACGAGTACAAACAGTCTAGAATAGATATATTAGAGACAAAAGCTGAGAATACATTTGCATTAATTAGCATTTTCTATTCATGGGGCAGAGGAAGACATTTTGTTTAATTGGTTCAGTGGATAGGGTTATCTAAATCTGGTTACCCTGCAAGGTCATATCATGCTCCCCTGCCTGATGTACCGGTAATCTCACTGCTGCAACAGAAGTTCCAGTACACAGTGGGAGGGGGAAATCGCCTTTGCACAGTAACAGCCTTTAAATCTGTAACACAGAGGGTTCTAGGAACCACACCCCAAGACTTTAGGCTCC
Source organism: Engystomops pustulosus (assembly GCA_019512145.1). Taxonomy (NCBI): domain Eukaryota; kingdom Metazoa; phylum Chordata; class Amphibia; order Anura; family Leptodactylidae; genus Engystomops; species Engystomops pustulosus. The sequence goes on along the minus strand of CM033645.1, from coordinate 30,218,477 downwards.
TTACCATAATTTTGGGAAGGAAGAGCATATATTCACATATACTGTATGAGAATATTAACCACAGTCACAGTGGTCTGATCTCTGAGTTTTTGTCACTGGCTTATCCTGTGACTGAGTAGTCACACAGCACATGTCTTTCAAAGGTTATATATAAGTTATCTTTTGGTTCTTTAAAAGGTGATTTTTCAAAAAAAAAAAAAAAGTTTAGTGATGTATGTGGCAATGCTCTATGGGGACAGGGGCTAAAATGGGGTTAGTTCCCTTTAGATATGGATCCCATAGTTGAAACACACTTTCAACTTGCTTTTATGACCTATTTGTCAAGTTCAACTCCAAAGCAATACATAGTAGTTCCAAATAGGAAAAACTTTTTCAAAAAAACTCACATAGGTTTAAAACTAACACTAAAACATTGCAGGCCATAAGGAGCAACAAAAACAGAAACAAACAAGGTTGCTTAAACTTCTGTATTAATATTTATTAACCGGATTATCCCCCCAAAAATTATTAGACGCTGAAAAATACAGCTAAGATAAGCCCTTTAATATTAAAACATCAGCAAAAAAAACTATAAAAAAAAGAACCACTATGTCTGTTACCCCATCCAATTGTAAATACAAAAGACATAAAGAGCAACGGATCATGGATTTTAAACCTATTTGTATTAATAAAGATATTTTGAAAAAAATTGTTTTTTTGATGTATTACAATTTTGTCAAGTTGTAAAGGGAAAAACGTTGTGAATGGGACAAGCTCTGTATGTATACACACACAAGCACCAGGGGACCGTTTCAAGAGAATTAGTACAGACCTCAATGGGAGCTGTATTCTCCTTCTCCACAAGCATCAGATTTGTGTGTTCACATACTTTTTACTTGTGCATGTCATTGGATTTTGGGTGCGTGAACTGCCAATTGTACCTTTTTTTTTTCCCGTTGACTCTATTTTAGGCCATGGTACAACACAATCGCGTGGCTCTTTGTCTCATCCTGTGTAAGGAATACTTGCTCTGAATGGTATGTAATGAGGTGACAGTGCAAGGGATGTCCAGGACAAAGGCAATACCAGTGTTTATATCTTTTTTTGTGAATTAAATGTTAGGGCTCTTGCAAAAACACGTAAGAACGTAATAGTTAATACAGTTCCGGCGCGGCTTTTGGCCGTCAAGAGAACGTTCCTGCCTTAATTTCTGTATCATGCAAGGACTCCAGTCCTCTGCTCTTGTACAGCCCATAAGTACCGTGTCACCATACGGCACGTTTACAAGGGCTGCACACGTTTGTGTCTGTGGTGTTACCCGTCAGTCTTTACTACAGACTATTCATGTTTTTTAGTGGTCTCAAGGTAGTTCAGGCATCACCATTGACTTGGTGATTAAAGTTTGGTGACTGGAAAATTTCTATAGTGTTCTATATATGATTGTAGGTGTGTATGCTCAATCGTCCCTCAATCCTGTCCCCATTCCTTTTCTTGGGATGTCTTTGACAACTTCCAACAACCCCTACATAATTCATTGTATTTTAGGTCAGCATGTACATCTGCCCTTGATTCATGACCACTTTAAGGGGGTTGGCCACTCTTTTTACATATTATCCTGTGTGGCCTTTACTGCCATGTGGATAATCTGTGACTGTTCATCAAGTGTTCAACAGACCTGCTACTTACTTTTACTGTGTGCAGACTTGGTAGGCTCTGTTTGAATAGGAGGAGCTGCAGCAGGAGATTATACTCCTCCTGCTAACCCCCCCTTCCTGTCATTCAGTGACAGACTGTAGAAGAAAGATACAGTGGGAGATGCCATAAGGACGGCTTAGAGCAGATATAAAGGGCAGTTGTATATATATGCAAAGGGCAGCATGGTGAGAACAGGGAATGAAGAAGCAATAAGACACAGATACATATTGCAAGCAAGACAAGTCAGATAAAAAGATTTATTGAAAGTGGCCTCCCCCTTTAGGAGAGTCTGCTACTATGTTTTAGTTACCTATAGTACTGGTATGTTACATAGGGCTTTGCCCGAGATAACACTTTATTTTTATTTTCCAAGCTGTTCTTTTTGTGCCACAAACTCAACTTTAGTGTGTAAATGAGTCTGAAGTGCTTTGGGAGGTGTTAGCAGAGCATCTCAGGGGCTCCAGCTCCACTGCAGTAACAACGCCCCCTCCTACAACCCCGCCACTACCCAGCGTCTTCTCTCATCCTTCTCCCTTCAGCCATATCACTCCTGAGTCCAGGGAGATTAGAGGCAGAGCCATGAGGTGCTTTGCCAAAGCACTTAAGCCTTATTTATATTTATAAATTGAATTTTAGAAGGAGCTGCTGGACAATAAACAAGACACTCTGTGAAATATTATTGATTGAGGCCTGAATGTGTATTCACATTTCCTCCTTAAATATTTTTCATATAACAACTTTGAGTTACAGTCATCTTCCTGGAAAAGGTTTGAGGGCCCTATTTCTTTAGTACAAAACTTTCCACTAGAAGGTTATTTATATAGTGGGCTGTCTGCCCTCTAGTGGTGACAGCCGACGCTCAATAAATTTGTGCACAAAATTACCTGGTGTGGAGAAGAGGGACCAGAACTGAATGCCAACTGTGCTGGAATCGTGAAGTAATTTGTGTAGAGTTTTTGTGCTGCGCTCCATAGACAGCTGCTGTGAATAGGTGAATGTTGTCTATGTAACAAATTTGGACAGATTTCAAACTGCATCTGAGCCTTAGAGCTTGAAGAAACTGGACAGATCTCTTTGTCTCACATGGGCAGATTAGTACCATTACCCTCCTCTTCTTTAGACCTTCAGCGGTGGCAGGTTAGGAGTCTGCAGTGACGTCTTTATGCCTCAGTTACAGGGGAAAACTTGTAAAACAAAAAGATAAAGTAAAATTAGAAAAAAGAAAATGTCCCCCAAGGTCTTTTTAACCTCATGTGGGACATATTGGGGCACATTTACTTACCCACCCAAGGAGTTCACAGAAAGTGCATTGTCCGACGATAATGCTCCGTGTTCACTAAGATCGTGCGCCGATATCCGCATGTTTCGCTTCCCCTCGGTCGCGACAGAGTTCACCTTCTTCCTGTGCATGTAAGTGCATTGTCTTGCACCAAATTGAAGTTAAATCTCGGGCTCAGTCTGAATCAGTAGGATAGTCGGACGGCAACCCCCACCCCATTTCTGTCGCTTGAAGCCGCGCCAGCTGTGCTACCCATCCGTCACTTGCAACCATACCAGCGTAAACCCCTGTTAAATACCTGTCAGAGCTCGCAAAACCCAAAACTGCGGAACAGTCAGACAATGAGGCGATCCTCGACCCTTAGTAATAAGCCCCTTAATAAAACACACACAAATATTAAGAAATATTCATTAAAAAATACAATGACATTTCCCCATAAACATTTTAAAAAAAAACCCGAATACACGCTCAAACTCACATAAAACATCACAGGGGTGCATGGTCCCCCAGTGTTCGCCCTGCCCTTTGCCCAAGACTATACATATTATACAATCAAAAACGCTGAAACAAATAGGGAATTCATGATAATGTCATTTGAGTTAATTTTAAATTTAAAAAAAACTGTACTAAATACTTTTTTCCACTTTTAAACCCCAAATAAGAATATAATGAATTTTTTTTTTAAACTTTGTTACGTTTTAGCTGTAAATGTGTCCTGAAAAAAAAAAAAACACCATAAATTTTAAGTTACCTACGGCAAAAAGTTATGACCCTTAACCTGAGCTTACAATATTTGCTAAAATGCCCGTCACTAAAGCCTTTACAGGCCGCGTCTCTAAGGAGTTACAATACATGGTTGTAACAATGTTTAGGTTTCAAGAGACTCCAGAGCTTTAAGGGAATCTGTCTGCAGAAATTCATCTAATAATCCACACATTATTTTGTGAAGCAGCTAAACACCCTCTATAACTGTCTCTTTCTTGGTCTTGGTCGTCCAAAAATTTAATTTTTGAAGTGAAATGTTAAATGGTTGCATACCGTCACAGAAGAAGCTCACCACCCACCTCCAAATACTCCCCTTACTGTGATTGGCATCATTCACACACTTTCTGCACATAAATGTGTACAGTTTCTCGGACCTATAGTCCTAAGAGCATTTTGCATCCCATGTAGCATTGGCGGTGTGAACTCCCCTCACATTGACATCTCTACAAACGAAGAGACAGTTGCTTTCCTGTCCGTGTGGGTCATTTAATATTACTTGGACATGTAATGTGTTCTGTCCATGTTGCTACATACAGTACATTTGCTTGTATTGCAGGAGAGCATATGGATTCAAAGCCCTCTCCTAAACCTGGCCATTTACTCTCCTGGGACTCTTCCTCTTACACTTCTGATAGTAAATGCTTGGACAGTCAATGGCAAACCAATTCAACAGCAGCAATAAACCCTTAAAGCTTGAGTATATTTCCATCCAGTTCTTTATTCACTGCTTAATTCTCATTCAACTTCCTCTTCTGGCACAAGATGCCCCAGAAATATAATAACTTGGTGCCATGAGGCCGGGGGTATATTCCGCTATAACCTTCCCCAGTTTCCTTTCCGTTTTTTTTTTTAGTTTTCATTCACCAAGCTTTATGTAAGAAAAACATTACATTTTTTTTTACAGTTTTTTAATAAATCTTTCGGTCCTGTCCCAAACAGCCTCAATCATCATTCTGGTTTGCCACTGTTTGTGTTAACCAAGCACAACATTACAAAATAGATCACATTTTTTTAAAGGCCTGTCCATTTTAAGCAAATAATTGATATTGTTTGGTGGAATGAAAAGTTCTATAATTTTCGAATATACTCACGTTTTTCTAGAACTCTGCTTTCTGTGATTGAAGAGAAAGATATCCTCTTTACTTCCTGTGCATAAAACCAGTCCTGGAAATGTGATGTACAAAGGTGCATGGCTCGTTAGTTAACGAGTATAACAGCTGCATGATATAACGAGCCCTGCACTTGTGTGATATCACATGATCAGAGACTGCTTTTTTTAACCAGCTTCCTTTTGATTTTTTTTTTAAATTGCTGAATGCTAAGAATACTGATAAGGTGACTGGGGTCAAAATAGTTTTTCAGGACTTTAATATAATAATTACATAATAATAATAATATTAATTATAGATAGATAAATATGAGACACCATTTTCTGATATTGATAGGTCATCAATCTAAAAGTCCTGAAAATCCCCTTTATCCACCCCTTTATTTAGCCATTTTGTCATTTTCTTAATTACAAGTGGCTTTTAGTCACCTTCATTTCAGAAAGAATGCTAAATTTTTTTTTGTTTTAACCTTTAGCATTTGGAAAAATTCAACATAGGTATTTGTGTTGCTGAACTGGAAAACTATGAGGTTTTCCCCAATAATTGTAAGAGGGCTTGGTTTTTGTAAGATGAATGTAGTTTTTATCCTGTGCCACAGACTTTATTGTGGTCCAATGGGTGGAAACCCTAATGATGGGATATATTGATATTCCTTATTTCTCTCTCTCATTTCTTGTTCCCTTTCAGGACTCATATTTCATACGCACTTGCCTGGGCATTGTTTATGGTCCATGATTACATTTGGGATTTTAAAAGAAGTTGTATCAGAGTTTTCAACAGGTATATAACTAACACCTTGCATTTTTAAATATCCATAAATATTCTAATGAATGTATTTTATTGTTGGTTTATTGAGTAAAAAAAGAAGAACATATCTGTGAAGTACAAAAAGACAAAAGTTGGTCAAGCAGAGGGCTGAAATGCTAATTCCCATCCAATACAACAAACACTGTATAATATATACTCTAACAAAAGATATATAACCACCACCATAAGTTAGTAAAACAAGAAGAAATGAAGCGGAGGGGATAGGAACAGGAGGGAGAAGAGAAGTTGGAAAGGGATTGGAGGCACTGCACACACACACCTCCACCCCCCACCCATGAGCAGTAAGAGCAGAAGAATTGTCTATAATATTCTATGTATGACATAAAGTTACCTATTATTAAGATACAAGCCTTTATGGTCATAGACCCTAGCAACATTTATAATCAGCCCCTAATTGTTCTGCGCATTGACTGTATTACAGTCCTTTCAAGTAGTAGGAGGACTACTTGCACACATTGTACACCCTTCTTCAGAACCCTTCAACTTAAGAATGCTATATTCATAGGATAGGATAAATCTTACCCTAGTCCAGTCATTTTGGCAAGATCCAATGGGGTGAATTTGTAAAGCCTCATCCCCCACCAGTTTCTTGGTGTTTCTGCCATGCACCCACTTTGGGTGTGACAGGGAGTTAGGCATGGTGGAGTGAGGTCATGTTCTGCCATATTTACTGCAGTCTCCCCTAGAAAAGGATGAGACTATAGCTGAAATCTCCAGCAGGTCACATACACGTAAATGGGTAAAACCTGTGAGGAGGCTTCTGAATCTTTTAAGAGGCTTTAAAATGGCAGTCTTATAATTCCCTCAGTGCATTAAAATTACAAAAAGTATATATGCCCACATTTACTAAAAGCGTGCAGTCTGTATTATTGTCAGTGTGTAGTGTGTCAGAGGGTGGCCAGGTTCAGATTTCTGGTGCACGTTCTTTCTATGACTCTGGCGGCTCCCTGCGTGCTTCAATAAAACGTGTGCCTTGGCCCCCTCCAGATGAAGGCGATTCAAGCCGAAGCGCACTGAGGACGCATTATCCCCGGCACACGAGCTCTGTGGATTGATCATGGGTATTTTAAAATTTTTTGTTACATTTTTCTTCCTGTCTTATTTCAGTAAGTTAAATATGATTTAGCATACTCTCATGAACATTTTATTAATTAGCCCACCCCCCTCCCGCCCGATGCCATCCACCATATTTATATAGTATCTTTGAACCTGTATAGGCATATGACGTTTTATCAATTTTTTCCTTAGTTGCACCTAAGAGATAACCAGCTCTTCTGTGTACAATTACCTGCGGCTTTATGTGTAAACTTTATACTATTTTACAATTTTGTTGCTTATCAATAAGATTTGCTTTTTATGACATATAAATTGTTTATTTGTTTTGACATCACGCTCTCCATAGTGTTATGTGGGGCAACAATCGGCAATATAACTATTTGTCTAAGACATTTAGGGGCAGATTTACTTACCCTGGTCCATTCGCGATCCAGCGGCATGTTCTCTGCGGTGGATTCGGGTCTTCTGCGATTCACAAGGCATTCCTCCTACATCCACCAGGGTCGCTGCTGCGGCTAGCGAGTTCACGACCTTCTTGGTGAAGTAATCGCGTGTCCAGCGACACTTTTCATTTTTAAATGCGTCGGTTTCTCCGATCCGTAGGGTTTTCGTTCGTACAACGCCCCCGATTTCCGTCGCTGCACGCCGGCCGCGATTGCACACGATCCGATCGCGTGCGCCAAAAACCCAGCCAATTCAGGAAAAATCTCGCAATCGTGAAATATTCGGTAACACTTGCAAAAGTCCCACAGAAACTGGACCTTAGTAATGTGGGCCATAATGTTTATGATGTGAAGTTGCACATACAAATCACAAAGACAATTCCTATGTCTTTCAACCGTTTCAACCATATTTTTATGTTGTGTACATTCTGCTTTTAAAAGCTCCAAGTATTTCATGGACAAGCAAGTACTTATATACTGGTCGATCACTGTGACCTTCATCCTTTTGGGCTTCCTCTATCTTCTACGAATCCTCTTAAAACGTGCCAGTTGGAAATGGCAGTGGTGCAGCCATTGCTGTGTGTTTCATCATGGATCAACTTTTTGATTATCTTCAAGAGTAATAAATCATAACAGTTTTAATTATTTTTTTACTAAAAGTGAATACTATCCAATCAGCCTTAATTAGTTATAGCAGCTGTGGGAAATAAAATCTGAGCTCTGATTAATGCATGGGCAACTTGAACAGTTCTGCTCGAAGATGACTTATGTATAATCTCCCCCTTAGTTTTGCATCATACACAAAAGTCTTGTGTTTAATGGTGAAAAAAAGGGACTTGGCTTTTTGCTATTAGCAAAATGTAAACTTACCAGACATCTTATACCACTGCACATATGTTTAATAGAAGCCCTGTAACAGATGTTTATTCTGTGCTATTTTACACCTATAGGATGTGAAAAAGTGGACCCAATGGATCAGTTCTGTAAATATAGTGTGGCTCGCGGTGGGATTTCTATTCATACACAAGGGGGTGTTCCCATTAACGCAAATAATGTTTATTGTTGGGTTATAAAAAGTTTGAATCAAAACCTGTTTTTTTCCAATATGCTTCCTTTATCAATTCCTCACATTTTCTAGATCTCTGCTTGCTGACAGAAAACTGACATGGTCACACGGTGCATAGGCTCTTAATATCCCTGATCATGTAAGGTCACACCATGCACTGCTCGTTTATATATCTTTGGTCTTGTGGAGCACACTATATTCTCTTATATCCCTGTCATGTGAGTCACACAGGGGCACTGCCCATTATATCCAGGTTCAGGTATTGTCACACAGGTGCAAAAGAGCTCATTTATTTCCCTGTCATGTGGGTCACACCGGTGCACGGCCATTATAACCCTGTCATGTAATGTCACCAGGTGCAACACTCATATATCGCTGTTGTGATGTCAACACACAGGTGACCGTGCACTGCTCGTTAGATCTCTATCTTTGGCTTGTGATCACACTAGTACTCTCGTTATATCCCTGTTCATGTGATTTCCCACACAGGTCATAGTCTCATTATAATCCGGGTCAATGTGATGTTCACACAGGTGCACACTCATTATATCACCTGGTCTGTGATGTCACTTATGTGCGCACTCATTGGGGGTCCTTCCTAGGGCCCGATTCGCTTTTTCCCGACGTGTTGTTCCCCGATATTTCGATTTTGCCCGAGTTCCCCTGATTGCCCTGGATTTTGGCGCAAACGCGATCGTATTGTGGCGCATCGGCGATGGCATTCCGTGACGGCAATCGGGGAGGCTGGATTAATTGAAAACCCGACGGATTCGGAAAAAACGCACATTTAAAACACAAAATGTGTCGCAAGATCTTGCACTGAACCTTCACCGCAGCACGAGCCGGTGAACTCCAGCGCTGTTCCGATGCTTTTCAGCGCAGCACGCCCCTGATGGACAAGCGGAGGAACTACCTTAGTGAATCCCGGCCGGACCCGAATCCAGTCGCAGAGACCGCGCCACTGGATTCGCCAAAAGGACCGGGTAAGTAAATCTGCCCCATTATGTCCACAGCCGCTATTACTCCTGTGATATCATGAGTCCGAGCACTGTGTAACAATGGTCAGATTTCTGTCCACTGAAGTAACGAGAAGCTTTCTATAGTAGTACCGCCAGCAGAAGATCCAGAAAAAACCATGAGATATTGATAAGAAAGTATATTATAAAAATTGTATAACCGTTATATCATAAAAACAATAACGTTTAGTTTGCTGAAATGGGAAGACCCCTTAAACAAATGAATCCCTCATGAATCCAAAACTGAGGTCAAAGGCGCATTGTGCACCCAGTTATAATACTCCCATGATTGGTCAAATCTCTTCAGTATAGTAGATGTTTCGGCCCAAACTATATTGATGTTTATGGAGGTGACTGGTGTTTGGTCCGCAAATTGTGACCTTTTCAGGGGTTCAGGGCTATGTACATCAGAAACTGGTTCACAATCAATGATAAATTCCCCCACTCCTGTGGCTCTCAGTATCTAATTGGGATGATTGCCTATTTTAAACATATATTGGGGGCAATACATTATAAGCGTCCGGCTTTTGTTCTTCTGTTTTTTGGAGACTTTTCTTGGCATTTCGGCTGGCCAATTCTTGTATTTTAGTAGGATTTCCTTATTGATACATGTGGTGTTTTGGTCTTTTAGTGATTAACACAAAGTCTCCAAAAGTCCTCCAAAAGTCTAAATCAGTTTCCAGCCAATACCCCGTGTAATACCCCCGTCTGATCTGGGACAAGCATAGATGCGAGAAAATTTTATCGACTTTTTTGCAACTTTTTTTCTAAAAATAATAAAAAAAGAAGATAGAAGGTCACAGCGCTAACATACAACTTCCCACAGGATATTTTTTTTTGAGCATTAACTTGAAATCAATCAATCCAGGCATAATGATCTGGAAACAGAATGTATGCAGGGTTGCTCTAGCTCACATGTTCACATGCTTAGAAACAATGCATTCAAGAGTAAAGAGAGCCTGTCCTCACCCGCTGATGAAGTAAAAACTGTCCTGTTAGTATTCCATATCGCTTTAAAAAAAACTTTGCTACAGGAGAGGGAGTAGACAGGATCCCACAAGAGGCACGGCCTTTCCGCGCTACAGCGCTTAATCTGCGGGCCCTGCTCGCTCAGGGGCTCCTTCTTCAGCGCAAGAAGACAATACATGGTGACTTGATGTAGGCTGTTTTTAGAGGCGCACAATAGTCACAATTAGCACAAGCACCATAAATAGTCTCCATTTTTTTAAAAAAGGAAATTCAAATGTTTGATACATGCCCCCCCTTCTGTCCTAAAGCTTTACTTGTGAAAAATTCAATGGGGAGAACACAATAATTGTTTTTCAAATTGCACAAAGTTGTTTCTTTATAGGTGTCTGTTTTTTTAGGTTGACTCATGTGGAATTTTATATTGTCATGTTTTTGGAGATTCTGATGACACTAGTGCGGATTGTGGTTATCCTTCTTTTTTTTCCTGATTCTGGATTTGCATGGAGCTTTTACGTACTACTTACTCCAGCAGGTAGGGGGGGGGGGGGGGGGGGGGGGGGGGGGGGGGGGGGGGGGGGGGGGGGGGGGATGTCCCGATATAGAGATTGTCCTATAACTTACCAAAGCACGTTTAAGAGAGGGGTGAGAGGTGACCGAATGTAGATTTGTGGACTTCCTAGTCCAAAATGTTCAATGTAATACATGACAGAACTGAAGTTAAAAATACCTGAAATCTACAAAACCCCGGCTTCTTATATGTCACTAGAGTAGATGATAGCTAATGTTGCATTAAATGGCCTCCAATATTCACAATTACTTAGAACCATGCTCTCTCAGTATTGTAGCAGATGTGATCAAGTGGTTTTTGATGGTTTGTCTCAATGTGGAACGTTATCCTTAATCTACAGGATACCCAAGCTCTTATTTTGGTAATCTTTTGTCACTCTCCAAGAAGTGAATGCAGCGGCAGGCAACTTGTTTTTCTGCCCTATCCAAATACTGAGAGTGGATCCCCATTCTCCTAATTTCTGAGGGTTCCCTTCATGATCAGTGAGATGGACAAATCACCAATTGGGATTTTCGCTCTTATGGTTTGGGTTTTGGATAACCCGTTCATTATCACCATCAAAATGCAGATTCGTTTTTCTTCTACTCTATAGATCATAAAACTGATCAAATAATCATTGTGGGGGACACAAATTTATGACAAACTAAAGTTAACTCACTCAGACAGTCCCTACCTCCTTACTTCATTAGTCAAAAAGAAAAGATGATGCCTTCTTTGAGGTTGACGAAACAGACTTGCCGTGGAGCTTGCTAGCATTTTCTGGACTTACGTATTTTAGATCTATTGACCTCTTGATTGTATTCTGAATGTCTCTCCGTCTATTGATTCTGTACTGGATTGTTCTCTTGGTTTTGACACATATTTATACAACCATTCTTCTGTTTTTTGTCTTCATGTTATCACTTTGGGACAGACAGGGAACTTTGGCGAGTTGTGACCTACTTTGTCTAGGGTTGGTAATGGCAAGTATGTAGGGAGAACTGTTAAGGGCTCACTGTATGTGTCTGTCCTTTCCTTCCATCTAATTGTTCTTTGACCATCAATAGCATTACAGTGATTATTTTATATCTCATCCAATATACTTGTCAAAAGAACCATTAGATGGAAGGAAAGGACAGACACATCAGTGAGCCCTAACAGTTCTCCCTACATACTTACTTGCCATTACCAACCCTAGACAAAGTAGGTCACAACTCGCCACAGTTCCCCTGTCTGTCCCAAAGTGATAACATGAGACAAAAAACAAAGAATGGTTTTATAATATGTGTCAAACCAAGAGAACATCCAGTACAGAATCAATAGACGTAGAGACATTCAGATACAATCAGAGGTCAATAGATCTAAAATACGTAGTCAGAATGCTAGCAAGCTCCGAGAAACTTGGGATAGAAAACACTGGGAATGGGAAGACATAAGATGAGCGAGTATATCGTCGTCCGTTGATGCTCGTTCGAGTATTAAGGTACTCGAAACGGCTCGTTGCTCGCGACGTATTTCCCCTGCTCGAGATCGAGCATTTAATTAAAAAAAACACAGTGAAGAACAATGAAGAATAGAATAAACAGTGAACACAGTGAACACAGGTCATTTAAGTGAAAAACACAGTAAAGAACACAGTGAAGAATAGATTACGATGTTCGGCACATCTGCTTACTGTCGGAAGATACCTCGGAACGGTGCGAACAAAAAGCATGAAGAACAATATATATGTGTGAAGAACACTTGAAGAACACGTGAGCAGGACAGATAGACCCGGGGAGCACACAGAGACACCGGGAGCGGCACGGAGACATCGGGCACAAAAGGCGACACGGAGCGGCACGGAGACATAGGGGCACGGAGACATTGGGCACTGAGACATCGGGCACGGAGACATCGGTCACGGAGACATCGGTGCACGGAGACATCGGGGACGAGACAATCGTGCACGGAGACATTCGGGGCGACGGAGACTCGGGCACGTTACTCGGGGCACGAGACATGGCACGTGACATCGTGGCGCACGGAGACTTGGGGCACGTGACATCGGGCAGCGCACGGAGACAATCGGGCCACGGTAGACATCGGGGCATCGGAGACATCGGGGGGACGAGACATCGGGGCACGGTGACCTCGGGCACTCTGGGGGGTCCCCGGACATCGGGCACGTGAACATCGGGGCACGGTGACAACTCATGATCGGTCGCACGGTACCATCTGGGCAGACATCGGCGATCGGCAGACATCGGCCCGGCACGAGACATCGGGGAGACTTCAGTGGAAGAAGAGGATCGATCCCGGGACAGCATATCTCCCGACAAGTACAGAATGTGGCCGAACATCTGCAATCTATTCTTCACTGTTTTTTTTCACTTAACTTATCTGTGGTTCACTGTTTTTATTCTATTCTTCACTGTTCTTCACATCTGCTAATTGTCGGGAGATTCTAAAACGCCGGAACAGTGAAGAATAGATTGCAGATGTTTGCATACATCTGGCTAACTTATCAGAAGACATTCTTTTTCATTAATTAACACATTTTATTCCCGAACCATGGTCCCCTTTGAAAAATGCTCGAGTCTCCCCTTGACTTCAATGGGGCTCGTTATTCGAGACGAGCACTCGTCGAGCACAGGAAAGTTCGTCGCAAATAACGAGCACCCGAGCATTTTAGTGCTCGCCTCATCTCTAGAAACAATCCTCTACGAATATCAGAGTCCGATCTAAAATGAGTGGACCGGCACGACATCAGACAAACAGATAGACTCATGGGGGTGGATTCAAAAGTTTAAACGACAGCTTCCTTTGAGGAGTCCTTTAGCATGATGAGTGTAACAAAGATACCTACCTAATCAACAATTGTTATATTTAAATTCTTTCTAAGTAATTTTTATATATTTTTATATATCTTTATTACATACAATATCACATTTAAATAATATTTTAACAACCATAAATCCAACTGAAGTTCTTTTTTGCTAGTATAAATAACAATGGGCAATAGAAGGAACTTGTCTATGTGGAGTCAAGGACAATGGTTGAAAACAGGAAGGTCTTCTGTTTACTATCAGCTCTAGTTGGACATATTTCTACCCCATGATGGAATTAGAAGGACATCAAACTAGTCAAAATCATTTACAGTATCATCACATCCTTTTAAGGTATACACGGTATGGTGGTGTAATAATATAGAGTCAAAGGGCAGGTTTATTTCCCATCTAATAAACTCATATGGAATTTCTGCAACCAATTAAAAGACATTTCATACATACAGTACACACGTGGTGTAACTAGAAAGGCTGAGGTCTATAGACTTCTGTATGCCCCCCCCCCTCTAAAAAATATTAATTGACTCAAGCACATTTAGAGTATACACTGATATTTTATCAGTATAACCCTAAATAAAAATACACGTTTTATACACTCATATACAGTATATACACCACATTTATGTATTAATTAACACATATATTCATAAACTCTTACATTTAACAGGCTCATTCCCAACGGCCAACAATTGGGGCCGTGATCTGGTTGCATGACTTGCAACCAATCAATCCCCCATATATCTCAATGGCGCAGATTATGCGTGTGAGCACACCGTGTCACATCACTGGCATGTGACTGTGTTGGGCGCCGCTCTTCTGCCTAGGGAGGAGGGTGACAAGCTATAGGTTTAACAGTATAAGGAAAGTGGGCTTCACTTGATTATAAAGGTTGTACAATGTTACGTTCGGCGGTCACAAGAAAGAAGAAGTTGTGACCTCCAAATGTAGCAGTGTACCCTTCTTCTCCTCAGTGAAGCCCACGCCTTGGTGAATGCAATGAAACAAACTTTACCTATTGATTGGATTTGTAAAGCATAAAATACTTAGGAATTCGATCAGATTACAGTTTTGGTGAAATTACATTGGTGGCACATGTACTTACCGGTCTCCAGTCGCGATCCCGCGCCACGTTGTCCGACAAGAGTTTGGGTCTTGCGCGGGATTCACTAAGGTCGTGCTCCCGAATCCAACAGTCTCCGTCCGCAGTTCACCTTCTTCTTCTGGTGCATGTAAGTGCTTTGGCTTGCGACACAATTGTTTTTTTTAAATTCCACTTTTTTTCTGAATCCGTCGGGTTGTCCGACGGCCACGCGCCCAATTCTGTCACGTGAAAGCCGGCGCTGATGCGCCACAATTCGATCGCGTACGCAAAAAACCCGGGGCAATTCGGCGCAAAACGGAAATATTCAGGAGAACCCGACGAAAGTGCAGCATTCGACCCTTAGTAAATAGCCCATTGTTTTTTACTATTTTTCATATATAATATTGTGATATAGATAAATGTATTTTTACCTAAGAAAGCATAACAAGGCTTGCGTAGATTTGTATTGTGCAGGACTTATATGCAGGCAAGCAATTCACATACATCAGTGCATCCTATGCTGCACTTTTACGTGCAGGAGGATGACACTGAAGCCAGGACGAACACGGTAACAAACCTGCAAATGGCTTCGATAAACAGAAACATTTTAAAAACTATGGCGTTGGAAGGGTCAGGAATGAGTTAAGCAAACACCACAAAACGGAAAAGGTGAAAGTGTTGTATTCGAATGCAAGTTACTGGGGGGATGTATCATGTGTCCCATTTCCGTCACTTTAGTGGAGGAAAACCCTAGTCATTTTCTTCAGCAGATTTTACTGGCTAATGAATCTGGTGCAGGATAACACTGTCGTTTCTAGTTTAGACCTACTTTAAAGTGGTCTAAACTCTGCGCCACCAATTTTTGGTGCACGGAACATGCAAATAGGCCACCCCACCCCCTTTTAGTCCAAACCACACCCTTTTGGGAAGGCCACGCCCCTCAGCTCGTACAAGTCGAAAATGGCTAAAAGTCGGTCTAAAAGCCTTGATAATGTGGCGCAAGGCATTTTAGAGAGTGTTTTAGGCGCAAAACCACCAGAATTGTGGCAACTAGTGCGTTATACCATCCTCACCACTGTATCTCTCTACTGTAAATGGAAAAAATGACACCTATAATGTTTGCATCTAGATAGTTCTGTGCAGTATTCTTACTATCTCAACCATATTTTATTGTAGGTGGGAAGAAGTACTCTTGTACGTTTTCAGACACTTCCTACAAGTTTTACGGCCCCATTCTCGAAATTGGTAAATTATCTCCCAGAAGGCTTAAATGGAATGGTTTTTTCTAACTACTATAAAAATGTAAATATGTCATTGAGTTTGGGGTACAATGTTATTTGGATAGGTTGATGTCTTCAACTATTGCCTCATCCTTCCAGTGATTTTGGGAAAACTTTGCCTTAATGCGACCTGGAAAGACAGCCGTCTTTACCTCAAGCATGACTTACATGAAGCCTAGTGATGTGATGTGTGATAATCGCCTGGATAAATGTTCCTTTTGGAGAAAACATGTTGGTTCTTTTTACTATCCCACCTCATGTCTCTGGTCTTGTAAGTCTTGCTTTAGGAACCAAAGTTTTACTTATTCAGCCATGTAAAATGTATTTGTATATTTGCTTCACAAAATACCCAAATTTTAATTCTCTTTTCTCTTTTTCATTTAGAATCTTTTGAATAGATGTATTGATTGAATCATCATGCCGACAGAAAGAGCTGGGATTATTTTGTGAGTTATCTACAGCCATATATGCCATATGTTGTATGATCAGGAGGAGTCTGACATTTCTTAACAATGTATAGCACAGATGTATCCCACTGCATGTCTATACAGTGGGATACATCGCCTGGGGGACCCCCCTCCCTCATCCTTGAATGAGGAGGGAAGGATGTAATTGCAGTCAGCCCGGCGATCTAAGACGCAAGTACAGACCACTGGTCCTCCCTCCTGCCGAGTGAGTATCGCTCGTGAGTACAATGGGGCGGGTGCATACACTGCATCCATCCGATCCCATAGAGATCTATTGCCTCTGTCAAACACATGTTCCGTATTTTAGGGCTGAGGCTGCAGGATTAAAGATTTTCTTGCTAATCCTGCATTTTCTAGATTTGGCTTGCTATCTGGCATTTCTGGATGTTTGTGGCCAGACGAGGACCAACACTATGCCTCAGTCTACCACTATTTCTCAATGTTACGTTAAGTGTATACGTCGGTGCTCCTTCCCAATGTGTATGCTTAGCGTATATACGGAACTTGTTCATCTAGAGCTAAATTTCATTTTCAATTCAGTGCCTGAAAACCAACACCAACAAGATTCTTCATCTCTAATCAACGATCTATCTATATCCCATAAAAAATTGAAGCAAGCAACCGCACCAAACGTCGCTTGTCTTGGAATAATTACACACTCGACCCTCATTTACACCAACTACTTGGAGTGCTGCTTCATTTTTCTTAGATACTGTATGTATGTTAGTCGTGTACCTTGACTTTGAATGCCTGTTTTTGCACACACACCCCCGCCCCCGCACACACCACACACACACACTGGGGCTTGTTCACACTGTGCTGCAAAAAGACTTTTTTCCCTTTTCTATCTATATCTCTATATATATCTATCTCATAACCAAGCTAAACTTTTAAGATTTCTTTCACATTTAGCATCTTCTATTCCAGTCTTGTTTACCAATTGGCAAATTTAGAAAAACAGCAGAGACAATTGGCTTAAAGAGTTGGGTTTAATTACAAATCTACGTTTTCACTTGCTTGTCCATAGGTGAGGATAGAGAGGTAGAAACAGTGTTGCGCCATTTTAAAATTGTCATAAGGGATAAAGTTACAATACATAGTTTGTGAGATAACTCTGATTAAGAAGGTATAATATTACTGCTCCACTGCTCCATCCCTGCAAAAAGAAATGATTTGGACATTATGTGGAGGCAAGTGTATGTACTTTACAGATCTAGGAGATTTTATCTGAAAGCTTCACAAGTTAGGATAGGTTAATACTTATCTTCAACACCGATATAGGAATCATAACAATAAATGTACTGGATGTTTAATAATGATACACCATCATAGACCAAAAATCTGTTTGGGCTTCAATTTGGGTGTCTGCCATTTTGAACTACCTGATCCTTATCTGCCATGACATCTGCCATTGGGAAAGAGTCACAAGGACCCTGTAAATATTAAATTAATGGGGAACCCATTGACACAGGCAGTCTTGACCTAAAACACATCTAATGTGAATGACCAGCTAAAAGGTGATAATCTGTATATATAGAGAGACTTTAATTTGTGAGCAATTTTTACCTTTATATTTTATTTTTCATTTTTCATCAGGTTGAGTACAATTTTTCGTTATCCTTCAATGTCCTCTCACGTTTTAAGAGAAAAAAAGAATGTGTAATAACCAACGCCCCGTAGAGAGCCTCTAGTGACTTTAATGTAAGCTGGCTTCTCGTTTACTTTAATATTTGGTTTCAATATGGTGTTTCTTAAGAAAACCAGTATGGAAAAGATAAAGCCACCCTGTCAGGTGACTAAAGAATATTTATGGTATACCCCCCCCACAACACCTGAGTGGAAGTTTAACTTTAAAAAAGTATCAACAACGGCTGTTCAACAGTCGGATGAAAACTCTTGGTTTCCTCAATAATGTAGTGCCGCAGGCATGACTAGAACGGTGCCAAGGATTGGTTGGAAATTAAAGTTTAACTTTACCTAACAATTACTATTGTATGGACCCCACTACAAGTCCCACCACTCCCTTGGCACTGTCCAGTCATACCTACTGGCCACTACACTATTAAAGGGGAACCTGTCATCAGGATCAACACTTTCATGACAGGTTCCCATTTTTAATACTAATGCTACTACTCACTTTTACATGGATGCATAAGTATACTTTGCTCCCTGCACACAAACTGCTCAAGTCATGGGGACGTCTGCTACAAGGCTGCATCTCTATATCATCATCAACATTATTATCTCCTCTCGTCTCCGATTCTAAGCTCTTCCTTCCTCCCAACTCCCTCCCTCATGCAGCTTATAGCTGACCCTGTGATCCAAGAAATTTCTGTCAGTTCAAGTCTAACGAGGGGGAGAGGTGGGCAGGGAGAAATACTCAAAGAGATAGCAGAGAGGAGATAATGAGGATGATAAAACAGTGACTCCACACACCCCCTGTAACTCAAGCAGAAAACCAGCTATTCTGCTATGTCATCTTTATGAGTGAGTAAACCATTAATATGAATTATCAAAGTAATTTGGTCTTCCTGTTCTATTCTCTGTTTATCAACTACTTAGCACAGCGTAACAATCTGATATTGTAGACCTATTCTATCTATATGTTAGAATAATAATAACATTATTATTAAATAATAATAATCTGTATTCATATGCGCCATCAACTTCCATAGCGCTTTACAATCATAGGGGACCTATACAAATATATAAGACATTACGAGTACAAACAGTCTTAGAATAGATATATTAGAGACAAAAGCTGAGAATACATTTGCATTAATTAGCATTTTCTATTCATGGGGCAGAGGAAGACATTTTGTTTAATTGGTTCAGTGGATAGGGTTATCTAAATCTGGTTACCCTGCAAGGTCATATCATGCTCCCCTGCCTGATGTACCGGTAATCTCACTGCTGCAACAGAAGTTCCAGTACACAGTGGGAGGGGGAAATCGCCTTTGCACAGTAACAGCCTTTAAATCTGTAACACAGAGGGTTCTAGGAACCCACCCCAAGACTTTAGGCTCCTTACCATAATTTTGGGAAGGAAGAGCATATATATCACATATACTGTATGAGAATATTAACCACAGTCACAGTGGTCTGATCTCTGAGTTTTTGTCACTGGCTTATCCTGTGACTGAGTAGTCACACAGCACATGTCTTTCAAAGGTTATATATAAGTTATCTTTTGGTTCTTTAAAAGGTGATTTTTCAAAAAAAAAAAAAAAGTTTAGTGATGTATGTGGCAATGCTCTATGGGGACAGGGGCTAAAATGGGGTTAGTTCCCTTTAGATAATGGATCCCATAGTTGAAACACACTTTCAACTTGCTTTTATGACCTATTTGTCAAGTTCAACTCCAAAGCAATACATAGTAGTTCCAAATAGGAAAAACTTTTTCAAAAAAATCACATAGGTTTAAAACTAACACTAAAACATTGCAGGCCATAAGGAGCAACAAAAACAGAAACAAACAAGGTTGCTTAAACTTCTGTATTAATATTTATTAACCGGATTATCCCCCCAAAAATTATTAGACGCTGAAAAATACAGCTAAGATAAGCCCTTTAATATTAAAACATCAGCAAAAAAAACTATAAAAAAAAGAACCACTATGTCTGTTACCCCATCCAATTGTAAATACAAAAGACATAAAGAGCAACGGATCATGGATTTTAAACCTATTTGTATTAATAAAGATATTTTGAAAAAAATTGTTTTTTTGATGTATTACAATTTTGTCAAGTTGTAAAGGGAAAAACGTTGTGAATGGGACAAGCTCTGTATGTATACACACACAAGCACCAGGGGACCGTTTCAAGAGAATTAGTACAGACCTCAATGGGAGCTGTATTCTCCTTCTCCACAAGCATCAGATTTGTGTGTTCACATACTTTTTACTTGTGCATGTCATTGGATTTTGGGTGCGTGAACTGCCAATTGTACCTTTTTTTTTTCCCGTTGACTCTATTTTAGGCCATGGTACAACACAATCGCGTGGCTCTTTGTCTCATCCTGTGTAAGGAATACTTGCTCTGAATGGTATGTAATGAGGTGACAGTGCAAGGGATGTCCAGGACAAAGGCAATACCAGTGTTTATATCTTTTTTTGTGAATTAAATGTTAGGGCTCTTGCAAAAACACGTAAGAACGTAATAGTTAATACAGTTCCGGCGCGGCTTTTGGCCGTCAAGAGAACGTTCCTGCTTAATTTCTGTATCATGCAAGGACTCCAGTCCTCTGCTCTTGTACAGCCCATAAGTACCGTGTCACCATACGGCACGTTTACAAGGGCTGCACACGTTTGTGTCTGTGGTGTTACCCGTCAGTCTTTACTACAGACTATTCATGTTTTTTAGTGGTCTCAAGGTAGTTCAGGCATCACCATTGACTTGGTGATTAAAGTTTGGTGACTGGAAAATTTCTATAGTGTTCTATATATGATTGTAGGTGTGTATGCTCAATCGTCCCTCAATCCTGTCCCCATTCCTTTTCTTGGGATGTCTTTGACAACTTCCAACAACCCCTACATAATTCATTGTATTTTAGGTCAGCATGTACATCTGCCCTTGATTCATGACCACTTTAAGGGGGTTGGCCACTCTTTTTACATATTTCCTGTGTGGCCTTTACTGCCATGTGGATAATCTGTGACTGTTCATCAAGTGTTCAACAGACCTGCTACTTACTTTTACTGTGTGCAGACTTGGTAGGCTCTGTTTGAATAGGAGGAGCTGCAGCAGGAGATTATACTCCCTCCTGCTAACCCCCCCTTCCTGTCATTCAGTGACAGACTGTAGAAGAAAGATACAGTGGGAGATGCCATAAGGACGGCTTAGAGCAGATATAAAGGGCAGTTGTATATATATGCAAAGGGCAGCATGGTGAGAACAGGGAATGAAGAAGCAATAAGACACAGATACATATTGCAAGCAAGACAAGTCAGATAAAAAGATTTATTGAAAGTGGCCTCCCCCTTTAGGAGAGTCTGCTACTATGTTTTAGTTACCTATAGTACTGGTATGTTACATAGGGCTTTGCCCGAGATAACACTTTATTTTTATTTTCCAAGCTGTTCTTTTTGTGCCACAAACTCAACTTTAGTGTGTAAATGAGTCTGAAGTGCTTTGGGAGGTGTTAGCAGAGCATCTCAGGGGCTCCAGCTCCACTGCAGTAACAACGCCCCCTCCTACAACCCCGCCACTACCCAGCGTCTTCTCTCATCCTTCTCCCTTCAGCCATATCACTCCTGAGTCCAGGGAGATTAGAGGCAGAGCCATGAGGTGCTTTGCCAAAGCACTTAAGCCTTATTTATATTTATAAATTGAATTTTAGAAGGAGCTGCTGGACAATAAACAAGACACTCTGTGAAATATTATGTGATTGAGGCCTAATGTGCTATTCACATTTCCTCATTAAATATTTTTCATATAACAACTTTGAGTTACAGTCATCTTCCTGGAAAAGGTTTGAGGGCCCTATTTCTTTAGTACAAAACTTTCCACTAGAAGGTTATTTATATAGTGGGCTGTCTGCCCTCTAGTGGTGACAGCCGACGCTCAATAAATTTGTGCACAAAATTACCTGGTGTGGAGAAGAGGGACCAGAACTGAATGCCACTGTGCTGGAATCGTGAAGTAATTTGTGTAGAGTTTTTGTGCTGCGCTCCATAGACAGCTGCTGTGAATAGGTGAATGTTGTCTATGTAACAAATTTGGACAGATTTCAAACTGCATCTGAGCCTTAGAGCTTGAAGAAACTGGACAGATCTCTTTGTCTCACATGGGCAGATTAGTACCATTACCCTCCTCTTCTTTAGACCTTCAGCGGTGCAGGTTAGGAGTCTGCAGTGACGTCTTTATGCCTCAGTTACAGGGGAAAACTTGTAAAACAAAAAGATAAAGTAAAATTAGAAAAAAGAAAATGTCCCCCAAGGTCTTTTTAACCTCATGTGGGACATATTGGGGCACATTTACTTACCCACCCAAGGAGTTCACAGAAAGTGCATTGTCCGACGATAATGCTCCGTGTTCACTAAGATCGTGCGCCGATATCCGCATGTTTCGCTTCCCCTCGGTCGCGACAGAGTTCACCTTCTTCCTGTGCATGTAAGTGCATTGTCTTGCACCAAATTGAAATTAAATCTCGGGCTCAGTCTGAATCAGTAGGATAGTCGGACGGCAACCCCCACCCCATTTCTGTCGCTTGAAGCCGCGCCAGCTGTGCTACCCATCCGTCACTTGCAACCATACCAGCGTAAACCCCTGTTAAATACCTGTCAGAGCTCGCAAAACCCAAAACTGCGGAACAGTCAGACAATGAGGCGATCCTCGACCCTTAGTAATAAGCCCCTTAATAAAACACACACAAATATTAAGAAATATTCATTAAAAAATACAATGACATTTCCCCATAAACATTTTAAAAAAAAACCCGAATACACGCTCAAACTCACATAAAACATCACAGGGGTGCATGGTCCCCCAGTGTTCGCCCTGCCCTTTGCCCAAGACTATACATATTATACAATCAAAAACGTCTGAAACAAATAGGGAATTCATGATAATGTCATTTGAGTTAATTTTAAATTTAAAAAAAACTGTACTAAATACTTTTTTCCACTTTTAAACCCCAAATAAGAATATAATGAATTTTTTTTTTAAACTTTGTTACGTTTTAGCTGTAAATGTGTCCTGAAAAAAAAAAAAACACCATAAATTTTAAGTTAC
Source organism: Engystomops pustulosus (assembly GCA_019512145.1). Taxonomy (NCBI): domain Eukaryota; kingdom Metazoa; phylum Chordata; class Amphibia; order Anura; family Leptodactylidae; genus Engystomops; species Engystomops pustulosus. Next base: position 30,195,338 of record CM033645.1, on the reverse strand, counting down.
CTACGGCAAAAAGTTATGACCCTTAACCTGAGCTTACAATATTTGCTAAAATGCCCGTCACTAAAGCCTTTACAGGCCGCGTCTCTAAGGAGTTACAATACATGGTTGTAACAATGTTTAGGTTTCAAGAGACTCCAGAGCTTTAAGGGAATCTGTCTGCAGAAATTCATCTAATAATCCACACATTATTTTGTGAAGCAGCTAAACACCCTCTATAACTGTCTCTTTCTTGGTCTTGGTCGTCCAAAAATTTAATTTTTGAAGTGAAATGTTAAATGGTTGCATACCGTCACAGAAGAAGCTCACCACCCACCTCCAAATACTCCCCTTACTGTGATTGGCATCATTCACACACTTTCTGCACATAAATGTGTACAGTTTCTCGGACCTATAGTCCTAAGAGCATTTTGCATCCCATGTAGCATTGGCGGTGTGAACTCCCCTCACATTGACACTCTACAAACGAAGAGACAGTTGCTTTCCTGTCCGTGTGGGTCATTTAATATTACTTGGACATGTAATGTGTTCTGTCCATGTTGCTACATACAGTACATTTGCTTGTATTGCAGGAGAGCATATGGATTCAAAGCACCTCTCCTAAACCTGGCCATTTACTCTCCTGGGACTCTTCCTCTTACACTTCTGATAGTAAATGCTTGGACAGTCAATGGCAAACCAATTCAACAGCAGCAATAAACCCTTAAAGCTTGAGTATATTTCCATCCAGTTCTTTATTCACTGCTTAATTCTCATTCAACTTCCTCTTCTGGCACAAGATGCCCCAGAAATATACTAACTTGGTGCCATGAGGCCGGGGGTATATTCCGCTATAACCTTCCCCAGTTTCCTTTCCGTTTTTTTTTTTAGTTTTCATTCACCAAGCTTTATGTAAGAAAAACATTACATTTTTTTTTACAGTTTTTTAATAAATCTTTCGGTCCTGTCCCAAACAGCCTCAATCATCATTCTGGTTTGCCACTGTTTGTGTTAACCAAGCACAACATTACAAAATAGATCACATTTTTTTAAAGGCCTGTCCATTTTAAGCAAATAATTGATATTGTTTGGTGGAATGAAAAGTTCTATAATTTTCGAATATACTCACGTTTTTCTAGAACTCTGCTTTCTGTGATTGAAGAGAAAGATATCCTCTTTACTTCCTGTGCATAAAACCAGTCCTGGAAATGTGATGTACAAAGGTGCATGGCTCGTTAGTTAACGAGTATAACAGCTGCATGATATAACGAGCCCTGCACTTGTGTGATATCACATGATCAGAGACTGCTTTTTTTAACCAGCTTCCTTTTGATTTTTTTTTTAAATTGCTGAATGCTAAGAATACTGATAAGGTGACTGGGGTCAAAATAGTTTTTCAGGACTTTAAATATAATAATTCATAATAATAATAATAATATAATTAGATAGATAAATATGAGACCCATTTTCTGATATTGATAGGTCTCAATCTAAAAGTCCTTGAAATCCCTCATTAACCCACCCCTTTATTTAGCCATTTTGTCATTTTCTTAATTACAAGTGGCTTTTAGTCACCTTCATTTCAGAAAGAATGCTAAATTTTTTTTTGTTTTAACCTTTAGCATTTGGAAAAATTCAACATAGGTATTTGTGTTGCTGAACTGGAAAACATGAGGTTTTCCCCAATAATTGTAAGAGGGCTTGGTTTTTGTAAGATGAATGTAGTTTTTATCCTGTGCCACAGACTTTATTGTGGTCCAATGGGTGGAAACCCTAATGATGGGATATATTGATATTCCTTATTTCTCTCTCTCATTTCTTGTTCCCTTTCAGGACTCATATTTCATACGCACTTGCCTGGGCATTGTTTATGGTCCATGATTACATTTGGGATTTTAAAAGAAGTTGTATCAGAGTTTTCAACAGGTATATAACTAACACCTTGCATTTTTAAATATCCATAAATATTCTAATGAATGTATTTTATTGTTGGTTTATTGAGTAAAAAAAGAAGAACATATCTGTGAAGTACAAAAAGACAAAAGTTGGTCAAGCAGAGGGCTGAAATGCTAATTCCCATCCAATACAACAAACACTGTATAATATATACTCTAACATAAAGATATATAAACCACCACCATAAGTTAGTAAAAGCAAGAAGAAATGAAGCAGGAAGGGGATAGGAAAAGGAGGGAGAAGGAGAAGTTGGGAAAGGGGATTGGGAGGCACATGCACCACACACACCTCCACCCCCCACCCATGAGCAGTAAGAGCAGAAGAATTGTCTATAAATATTCTTATGTATGACATAAAGTTACCTATTATTAAGATACAAGCCTTTATGGTCATAGACCCTAGCAACATTTATAATCAGCCCCTAATTGTTCTGCGCATTGACTGTATTACAGTCCTTTCAAGTAGTAGGAGGACTACTTGCACACATTGTACACCCTTCTTCAGAACCCTTCAACTTAAGAATGCTATATTCATAGGATAGGATAAATCTTACCCTAGTCCAGTCATTTTGGCAAGATCCAATGGGGTGAATTTGTAAAGCCTCATCCCCCACCAGTTTCTTGGTGTTTCTGCCATGCACCCACTTTGGGTGTGACAGGGAGTTAGGCATGGTGGAGTGAGGTCATGTTCTGCCATATTTACTGCAGTCTCCCCTAGAAAAGGATGAGACTATAGCTGAAATCTCCAGCAGGTCACATACACGTAAATGGGTAAAACCTGGTGAGGAGGGCTTCTGAATCTTTTAAGAGGCTTTAAAATGGCAGTCTTAATAAATTCCCTCAGTGCATTTAAAATTACAAAAAGTATATAGGCCCACATTTACTAAAAGCAGTGCAGTCTGTATTATGTGCAGTGTGTAGTGTGCAGAGGGTGCCAGGTTCAGGATTTCTGGTGCACGTTCTTTCTATGACTCTGGCGCTCCCTGCAGTGCTTCAATAAAACGTGTGCCTTGGCCACCTCCAGATGAAGGCGATTCAAGCCGAAGCGCACTGAGGACGCATTATCCCCGGCACACGAGCATCTGTGGATTGATCAATGGGTATTTTAAATTTTTTGTTACATTTTTCTGGCTTATTTCAGTAAAGGGAATATGATTTAGCATACTCTCATGAACATTTTATTAATTAAGCCACCCCCCTCCCGCCCGATGCCATCCACCATATTTATATTGTATCTTTGAACCTGTATAGGCATATGACGTTTTATCAATTTTTTCCTTAGTTGCACCTAAGGAGATAACAGCTCTTCTGTGTACAATTACCTGCGGCTTTATGTGTAAACTTTATACTATTTTACAAATTTTTTGCTTATCAATAAAGATTTGCTTTTTATGACATATAAATTGTTTATTTTGTTTTGACATCACGCTCTCCATAGTGTTATGTGGGGCAACAATCGGCAATATAACTATTTGTCTAAGACATTTAGGGGCAGATTTACTTACCCTGGTCCATTCGCGATCCAGCGGCATGTTCTCTGCGGTGGATTCGGGTCTTCTGCGATTCACAAGGCATTCCTCCTACATCCACCAGGGTCGCTGCTGCGGCTAGCGAGTTCACGATCCTTTCTTGTGAAGTAATCGCGTGTCCAGCGACACTTTTCATTTTTTAAATGCGGCGGTTTCCTCCGATCCGTAGGGTTTTCGTTCGTGACAACCGCCCCCGATTTCCGTCGCGTGCACCGCCGGCTCGATTGCACCACGATCCGATCGCGTGCGCCAAAACCCAGCCAATTCAGGAAAAATCTTCCGCAAATCGGAAATATCGGTAACACTTGCAAATCCCACAGAAAACTGGACCTTAGTAATGTGGGCCATAAGTTAGAGTGAAGTTGCACATACAAATCACAAAGACAATTCCTGATGTCTTCAAACCGTTTTCAACCATATTTTTTATGTTGGTACATTCTGCATTTTAGTAAAGCTCCCAGTATTTCATGGACAAGCATAACCGTTATAACTGGTCGATCACTGTGACCTTCATCCTTTTTGGCTTCCTCTATCTACGAATCCTCTTAAAACGTGCCCAGTTGGAAATGGCAGTGTGCAGCCATTGCTGTGTGTTCACTCATGGATAACTTTTTGATTTAATCTTCAACGGTAATAAATCATAACAGTTTTAATTATTTTTTTTACTAAAAGTTGACATCTATCCAATCAGCCTAATTTTATAGCAGCTGTGGGAAATAAAAGTCTGAGCTCTGATTAATGCATGGGCAACTGAACAGTTCTGCTCGAAGATGACTTATGATAAATCTGCCCCTTATTTGCATCATACACAAAAGTCTTGTGTTTTGGAAAAAAGGACTTGGCTTTTTGCTTATTAAAAATGTAAACTTACCCAGACATCTTATCACTGCACATATGTTGTAATAGAAGCCTGTAACAGATGTTTATTCTGTGCATTTTACACCTATAGGATGTGAAAAAGTGACACCATGGATAGTTCTGTAAATATAGTGGGTCTCGCGGTGGGATTTCTACATACACAAGGGGGTGTTCCCATTAAGCAATAATGTTTAATTTTGGGGTTAATAAAAAGTTTGAATCAAAACCTGTTTTTTTCCAATATGCTTCCTTTATCAATTCCTCACATTTTCTAGATCTCTGCTTGCTGACAGAAAACTGACATGGTCACACGGTGCATAGGCTCTTAATATCCCTGATCATGTAAGGTCACACCATGCACTGCTCGTTTATATATCTTTGGTCTTGTGGAGCACACTATATTCTCTTATATCCCTGTCATGTGAGTCACACAGGGGCACTGCCCATTATATCCAGGTTCAGGTATTGTCACACAGGTGCAAAAGAGCTCATTTATTTCCCTGTCATGTGGGTCACACCGGTGCACGGCCATTATAACCCTGTCATGTAATGTCACCAGGTGCAACACTCATATATCGCTGTTGTGATGTCAACACACAGGTGACCGTGCACTGCTCGTTAGATCTCTATCTTTGGCTTGTGATCACACTAGTACTCTCGTTATATCCCTGTTCATGTGATTTCCCACACAGGTCATAGTCTCATTATAATCCGGGTCAATGTGATGTTCACACAGGTGCACACTCATTATATCACCTGGTCTGTGATGTCACTTATGTGCGCACTCATTGGGGGTCCTTCCTAGGGCCCGATTCGCTTTTTCCCGACGTGTTGTTCCCCGATATTTCGATTTTGCCCGAGTTCCCCTGATTGCCCTGGATTTTGGCGCAAACGCGATCGTATTGTGGCGCATCGGCGATGGCATTCCGTGACGGCAATCGGGGAGGCTGGATTAATTGAAAACCCGACGGATTCGGAAAAAACGCACATTTAAAACACAAAATGTGTCGCAAGATCTTGCACTGAACCTTCACCGCAGCACGAGCCGGTGAACTCCAGCGCTGTTCCGATGCTTTTCAGCGCAGCACGCCCCTGATGGACAAGCGGAGGAACTACCTTAGTGAATCCCGGCCGGACCCGAATCCAGTCGCAGAGACCGCGCCACTGGATTCGCCAAAAGGACCGGGTAAGTAAATCTGCCCCATTATGTCCACAGCCGCTATTACTCCTGTGATATCATGAGTCCGAGCACTGTGTAACAATGGTCAGATTTCTGTCCACTGAAGTAACGAGAAGCTTTCTATAGTAGTACCGCCAGCAGAAGATCCAGAAAAAACCATGAGATATTGATAAGAAAGTATATTATAAAAATTGTATAACCGTTATATCATAAAAACAATAACGTTTAGTTTGCTGAAATGGGAAGACCCCTTAAACAAATGAATCCCTCATGAATCCAAAACTGAGGTCAAAGGCGCATTGTGCACCCAGTTATAATACTCCCATGATTGGTCAAATCTCTTCAGTATAGTAGATGTTTCGGCCCAAACTATATTGATGTTTATGGAGGTGACTGGTGTTTGGTCCGCAAATTGTGACCTTTTCAGGGGTTCAGGGCTATGTACATCAGAAACTGGTTCACAATCAATGATAAATTCCCCCACTCCTGTGGCTCTCAGTATCTAATTGGGATGATTGCCTATTTTAAACATATATTGGGGGCAATACATTATAAGCGTCCGGCTTTTGTTCTTCTGTTTTTTGGAGACTTTTCTTGGCATTTCGGCTGGCCAATTCTTGTATTTTAGTAGGATTTCCTTATTGATACATGTGGTGTTTTGGTCTTTTAGTGATTAACACAAAGTCTCCAAAAGTCCTCCAAAAGTCTAAATCAGTTTCCAGCCAATACCCCGTGTAATACCCCCGTCTGATCTGGGACAAGCATAGATGCGAGAAAATTTTATCGACTTTTTTGCAACTTTTTTTCTAAAAATAATAAAAAAAGAAGATAGAAGGTCACAGCGCTAACATACAACTTCCCACAGGATATTTTTTTTTGAGCATTAACTTGAAATCAATCAATCCAGGCATAATGATCTGGAAACAGAATGTATGCAGGGTTGCTCTAGCTCACATGTTCACATGCTTAGAAACAATGCATTCAAGAGTAAAGAGAGCCTGTCCTCACCCGCTGATGAAGTAAAAACTGTCCTGTTAGTATTCCATATCGCTTTAAAAAAAACTTTGCTACAGGAGAGGGAGTAGACAGGATCCCACAAGAGGCACGGCCTTTCCGCGCTACAGCGCTTAATCTGCGGGCCCTGCTCGCTCAGGGGCTCCTTCTTCAGCGCAAGAAGACAATACATGGTGACTTGATGTAGGCTGTTTTTAGAGGCGCACAATAGTCACAATTAGCACAAGCACCATAAATAGTCTCCATTTTTTTAAAAAAGGAAATTCAAATGTTTGATACATGCCCCCCCTTCTGTCCTAAAGCTTTACTTGTGAAAAATTCAATGGGGAGAACACAATAATTGTTTTTCAAATTGCACAAAGTTGTTTCTTTATAGGTGTCTGTTTTTTTAGGTTGACTCATGTGGAATTTTATATTGTCATGTTTTTGGAGATTCTGATGACACTAGTGCGGATTGTGGTTATCCTTCTTTTTTTTCCTGATTCTGGATTTGCATGGAGCTTTTACGTACTACTTACTCCAGCAGGTAGGGGGGGGGGGGGGGGGGGGGGGGGGGGGGGGGGGGGGGGGGGGGGGGGGGGGATGTCCCGATATAGAGATTGTCCTATAACTTACCAAAGCACGTTTAAGAGAGGGGTGAGAGGTGACCGAATGTAGATTTGTGGACTTCCTAGTCCAAAATGTTCAATGTAATACATGACAGAACTGAAGTTAAAAATACCTGAAATCTACAAAACCCCGGCTTCTTATATGTCACTAGAGTAGATGATAGCTAATGTTGCATTAAATGGCCTCCAATATTCACAATTACTTAGAACCATGCTCTCTCAGTATTGTAGCAGATGTGATCAAGTGGTTTTTGATGGTTTGTCTCAATGTGGAACGTTATCCTTAATCTACAGGATACCCAAGCTCTTATTTTGGTAATCTTTTGTCACTCTCCAAGAAGTGAATGCAGCGGCAGGCAACTTGTTTTTCTGCCCTATCCAAATACTGAGAGTGGATCCCCATTCTCCTAATTTCTGAGGGTTCCCTTCATGATCAGTGAGATGGACAAATCACCAATTGGGATTTTCGCTCTTATGGTTTGGGTTTTGGATAACCCGTTCATTATCACCATCAAAATGCAGATTCGTTTTTCTTCTACTCTATAGATCATAAAACTGATCAAATAATCATTGTGGGGGACACAAATTTATGACAAACTAAAGTTAACTCACTCAGACAGTCCCTACCTCCTTACTTCATTAGTCAAAAAGAAAAGATGATGCCTTCTTTGAGGTTGACGAAACAGACTTGCCGCATCAATAGCATTACAGTGATTATTTTATATCTCATCCAATATACTTTGGATATACTAAAAATTCTAAATGCAGAACAACTTACAGCTATTTTTACAGCTTTCAATGTGCAATGTGCAAGGCCAATGTCCAAATGACACATCTCCCTTATTATTTGGGTCATTATTATCATTAAGATACTATAATGCAGACAACCACCATGTGTAGAGAGGACACCACCCATGAATAGATCTATCTTCAAGCATTCGCATAATTTGTACAAGACTGAAAAGCAATACCAGACACCACATATGGACAGGCATGGGGCTATTCCTAGGTTTATCAAGAGCTCTGGTCTGTTGTCTTTTATAAATCCCATAGACTTTAACTGAGAAATTCAAGCACTTGTGTAGAGACTTATCTAGAAGGTAAAGGTAACTGTGGTTCTCAGTGGGTCAAGCAGATATGTCTTAGGACTATATTGAAAAATCCCCCACATTATTTCCATCTGCCATTTAATAATCTATTACAACATAAAATACCAGGAAAGAAATTTGACATTTTTCAGGTAACTTGCATATTACACTACACCAGAATCAGTTTTTGACCTGTCAAATGAATAATAGCAGTAAACAACATCATTGTAACGCCAGTATTGCCTCATGAACGAATGAGCCTCAACCGCATTCAAAGTTAGGGCCTGCACCAGTCTCTAGCAGAAGGACATAGCTTCTTTGAAATGTCCTCGCGGCCGGCTAAATGAAGAGCTGTATTCTACAAATAAGAAAGATAGGGATTAGGTAGGACAACCAATTGATAAATAAGGCCGTGTCTACGGGAAGGGTATAGTCTGACATTATGAGAACTCTGGATGGTATGGTCCTAAAATAGGACCGGGAAGAAATGTGAGGAAACGGGAGGAAATCACGATCTATACATAGATCATTTAAAACATAAACTGTGTGCAATTCTCTATTAGGGGATGCATTCACGATAGCCGTAATGGGGACCGATAGCGGCCGCACTATTTGCGGCAGGTATTAGGTCTCCATTGGCCAATGTGGCTGGTAGTGCCAGAGTAAGCAAACATATTTCACCAAACCGGGGAAATGGCTTTTCTTAGTTTTAGTAGGCGACTAAAATGGAGATTGTAACAGAAATTCGACACAGGTGTGATGTGAATGAGGCTCTGCTCCATCCCTGCAAAAAGAAATGATTTGGACCATTATGTGGAGGCAAGTGTATGTACTTTACAGATCTAGCAGATTTTATCTGAAAGCTTCACAAGTTAGGATAGGTTAACACTTATCTTCACCAATATAGGATCATAACAATAAATGTACTGGATGTTTAAAATAATGAGCACCATCATAGACCAAAAATCTGTTGTGTTTCAATTTGGGTGTCTGCCATTTTGAACTACCTGATCCTTATCTGCCATGACATCTGCCATTGGGAAAGAGTCACAAGGACCCTGTAAATATTAAATTAATGGGGAACCCATTGACACAGGCAGTCTTACCTAAAACACATCTAATGTGAATGACCAGCTAAAAGGTGATAAATCTGTATATAGTAGAGAGACTTTAAATGTTGTGAGCAGATTTTTACCTTTATATTTTATTTTTCATCAGGTTGAGTACAATTTTCGTTATCTTCAATGTCCTCTCTCGTTCAAGAAAAAAAAGAATGTGGATAACAAAGTCACGTATGAGCCTCTCGTGACTTTAAATGTAAGCTGTGCTTCTCAGTTTACTTCAATATGGTGTTTCTTAAAGTAAAACCGGTAGGAAAAGATAAAGCACCCTGTCAGGTAGACTAAAGAATATTTATGGTATACCCCCACCACACCCTGAGTGGAAGTTTAACTTAAAAAAGTATCATACGGCTGTTCAACAGTCGGATGAAAACTCTTGGTTTCCTCAATAATGTAAGTGCCAGCAGGCATGACTAGAACGGTGCCAAGGATTGGTTGGAAATTAAAGTTTAACTTTACCTAAAAATTACTATTGTATGGTCCCCACTACAAGTCCCAACCATCCCTTGGCACTGTTCCAGTCATACCTACTGGCACCTACACTATTAAAGGGGAACCTGTCATCAGGATCACACACTTTCATGACAGGTTCCCATTTTTAATACTAATGCTACTCACTTTTACATGGATACATAAGTATACTTTGCTCCCTGCACACAAACTGCATCAAGTCATGGGGACGTCTGCTACAAGGCTGCAGTCTCTATATCATCATCAACATTATTATCTCCTCTCCGCTATTCTAGCTCTTCCTTCCTCCCACCTCCCTCCCTCATGCAGCTTATAGCTGACCCTGTGATCCAAGAAAATTTCTGTCCGTTCAAGTCTAGAAAAGGGGAGAGGTGGGAAGGGAGAAATACTCAAAGAGATAGCAGAGAGGAGATAATGAGGATGATAACACAGTGGCTCCAACACCCCTGTAACTCAAAGCAGAAAACCAGCTATTCTTCTATGTCATCTTTATGAGTGAGTGAAACCATTAATATGAATTATAAAAGTCATTTGGTCTTCCTGTTCTATTCTCTGTTTATCAACTACTTAGCACAGCGTAACAATCTGATATTGTAGACCTATTCTATCTATATGTTAGAATAATAATAACATTATTATTAAAAATAATAATAATCTGTATTCATATAGCGCCATCAACTTCCATAGCGCTTTACAAATCATAGGGGACATATGCAAATATAATAAGACATTACAGAGTACAAACAGTCATAGAATAGATATATTAGAGACAAAAGGCTGAGAATACATTTGCATTAATTAGCATTTTCTATTCATGGGGCAGAGGAAGACATTTTGTTTAATTGGTTAAAGTGTGAATAGGGTTATCTAAATCTGGTTACCCTGCAAGGTCATATCATGCCCCCCTGCCTGATGTACCGGTAATCTCACTGCTGCACAGAAAGTTCCAGTACACAGTGGGAGGGGGAAATGCTCTTTGCACAGTGTAACAGCCTTTAAATCTGTAACACAGAGGGTTCTAGGAATCACCCCCCAAAGACTTTAGGCTCCTTACCATAATTTTGGAAGGAAGGAGCATATATATCACATATACTGTATGAGAATATTACCACAGTCACAGTGTCTGGATCTCTGAGTATTTGTCACTGGCTTATCCTGTGACTTGAGTAGTCACACAGCACATGTCTTTCAAAGGTTATATATAAGTTATCTTTTGTTCTTTAAAAGTGATTTTTCAAAAAAAAAAAAAAAAAAGTTTAGCAGTGTATGTGCAATGCTCTATGGGGACAGGGGCTAAAATGGGGTTAGGTTCCCTTTAAAGATATGGATCCCAGAGGTTGAACACACTTTCAACTTGCTTTTATGACCTATTTGTCAAGTTCAACTCCAAAAGCCAATACATAGTAGTTCCAAAATAGGAAAAACTTTTTCAAAAAAATCACATAGGTTTAAAACGTAACATTAAAACATTGCAGGCAATAAGGAAGCAACAAACAGAACAAACAAGGTTGCATTAAACTTCTGTATTAATATATTATGAACCGGATTATACCCCCAAAAATTATTAGACGCTGAATAAATACAGCTAAGAATAAGCCCTTTAATATTAAAACATCAGCAAAAAAAACTATAAAGAAAAAGAACCACTAATTCTGTTACCCCAATTGTAAATACAAAAGACATAAAAGAGCAACGGATCATGGATTTTAAACCTATTTGATTAATAAAGATTATTTTGAAAAAAATTGTTTTTGATGTATTACAATTTGTCAAGTTGTAAAAGGGAAAAACGTTGTGAATGGGACAAGCTCTGTATAGTATACACACGACAAGCACCAGGGGGAGCCGGTTTCATGAGAATTAGTACAGACCTCAATGGGAGCTGTATTCTCTTCATCCACAAGCATCAGATTTGTGGTTCACATACTTTTTACTTGTGCATGTCATTGGATTGTGGGTGCGTGTACTGCCAATTGTAACTTTTTTTTCCCGTTGACTATTTTAGGCCATGGTACAACACAATCGCGTGGAGCTCTTGTCTCATCCGGTGTGTAAGGAATACTTGCTCATGAAATGGTATGTAATGAGGTGACAGTGCAAGGGATGTACCAGGACAAAGGCAATACCAGTGTTTAGATCTTTTTTGTGAATTAATGTTAGGGCTCTTGCAAAAAACGTAAGAACGTAATAGTTAATACAGTTCCGGCGCGGCTGTTTGGCCGTCAGAGAGAACGTTCCTGCATTAAATTTCTGTATAATGCAAGGACTCCAGTCCTCTGCTCTGTGTACAGCCCATAGTACCGTGTCACCATACGGCACGTTTACAAGGGCTGCACACGTTTGTGCTGTGGTGTTACCCGTCAGTCTTTAACTACAGACTATTCATGTTTTTAGTGGTCTCAAAGTAGTTCAGGCATCACCATTGACTTGGTGATTAAAAGTTTGGTGGACTGGAAAATTTCTATAGTGTTCTATATGATGTGTAGGTGTGTATGCTCAATCGGTCCCCTCAATCTGTCCCCATCCGTTTTCTATGGGATGTCTGTGACAACTTCCAACAACCCCTACATAATTCATTGTATTTTAGGTCAAGCATGTACATCTGCCCTTGATTCATGACCAACTTTAAGGGGGTTGGCCACTCTTTTTACATAAGTTGCCTGTGTGCCTTTACTGCCATGTGGATAATCTGTGACTGTTCATCAAGTGGTTCAACAGACCTGCTACTTACTTTTACTGTGTGCAGACTTGGTAGGCTCGGTTGAATAGGAGGAGCTGCAGCAGGAGATTATGACTCATCCTGCTAACCCCCCCTTCCTGTCATTGTCAGTGACAGACTGTGAGAAGAAAGATACAGTGGGAGATGCCATAAGGACGGCTTAGAGCAGGGATAGAAAGGGCAGTTGTATATATATGCAAAGGGCAGCATGGTGAGAACAGGGAAATGAAGAAGCAATGAAAGACACAGATACATATGCATGCAGAGACAAGTCAGATAGAAAAGATTTATTGAAAAGTGGCCTCCCCCTTTAGGAGAGTCTGTTTTAGTTACCTATAGTAACTGGTATGTTACATAGGGCTTTGCCCAGAGATAACAACGTTATTTTTATTTTCCAGCTGTTCCTTTTGTGCCAAAACTCAACTTTAGAAATATGTAAATGAGTCTGAAGTGCTTTGGGAGGTGTTAGCAGAGCATCTCAGGGCTCCAGCTCCACTGCAGTAACAACGCCCCCTCCTACACCGCCACTACCCAGCGTCTTCTCTCATCCTTCTCCCTTCAGCCATATCACTCCTGAGTCCAGGGAGATTTAGAGGCAGAGCCATGAGGTGCTTTGCCAAAGTACCTAAGCCTTATTTGTATATTTATAAATTGAAGTTTTAGAAGGAGCTGCTGGACAATAAACAAAGACACTCTGTGAAATAATTAGTGATTGAGGCCTAATGGTGTATTCACATTTTCCTCATTAAAAGATGTTTTCATATAAACAACTTTTGAGTTACAGTCATCTTCCTGGAAAAGGTTTGAGGGCCCTATTTCTTTAGTACAGAAACTTTCCTCTAGAAGGTAGTATTTATATAGTGGGCTGTTTGCCCTCTAGTGGTGACAGCCGACAGCTAAAATTTGTGCACAAAAATTGCCTGGTGTGGGAGAAGAGGGGACCAGAACTGAATGCCAAGCTGTGCTGGAAGTTGTGAAGTAATCAGTGTAGAGTTTTTGTGCTGCGCTCCATAGACTGCTGTGAATAGGTGAATGTTGTCTATGGGAAACACAAATTTGGACAGATTTCAAACTGCATCTGAGCCTTAGAGCTTGAAGAAACTGAACAGATGTCTTTGTCTCACATGGGCAGATTAGTACCATTAACTCCTCTCTTTAGACGTCAGCGGTGCAGGTTAGGAGTCTGCAGTGACGTCTTTATGCCTCAGTTACAGGGGAAAACTTGTAAAACAAAAAGAATAAAGTAAAATTAGAAAAAAGTGAAAATGTCCCCCAGAGGTCTTTTATAACCTCATGTGGGACATATTGGGGCACATTTACTTACCCGGCCCAAGGAGTTCACAGAAAGTGCATTGTCCTGCATGTGTCGCTTCCCCTCTCAGGTCCGACAGAGTTCACCTTCTTCTTCCTGGTGCATGTAAGTGCATTGTCTTGCAACACAAATTGAAATTTAAATCTCGGACTCAGTCCGAATCAGTTGGATAGTCGGACGGCACCCCCACCCCATTTCTGTCGCTTGAAAGCCAGCGCAGCTGTGGCACAATCCGATCACTTGCAACACAATACCAGCGTAAACCCCTGTTAAATACCTGTCAAAGCTGCGCAAATCCCAAAACTGGCGAACAGTCAGACGAAAGTGCGATCCTAGACCCTTAGTAAATAAGCCCCATTAAGTAAAAACACACACAAAATATTAAGAAATATTCATAAAAAAATACAATGACATTTCCCCATAAAATTTAAAAAAATCCCCCGCCAAACTACATAAAACATCACCATGGTCGCCCCGTTTGCCCAAGACTATACATATTATACATCAAAACGACTGAAACAAAATAGGGAATTCATGAATAATGTTCATTTTGAGTTAATTTTAAAATTTAAAAAAAATATGTACTAAAATACTTTTTTCCACTTTTAACCCCAAATAAGAATATAAATGAATTTTTAAAAAACTTTTGTTACGTTTTAGCTGTATGTGTCCTAAAAAAAAAAAACGCAATAAATTTTAAGTTACCACGCAAAAAGTTATGACCCTTAAACCAGCGCTTACAAATATTCCCTAAAAATGCCCGGTCACTAGAGCCTTTACAGGCCGCGTCTCTAAGGAGTTAAATACATGGTTTGTAACAATGTTTAGGTTCCAGAGACTCCAGAGCTTTAAGGGAATCTGTCAGCAGAAATTCATCTAATAATCCACTACCAGTATTTTGTGAAGCAGCTAAACACCTTCTATAACAAGTCTCTTTCATGGGTCGTCCAAAAATATTAATTTTGAAGTGAGATGTTAAATAGTTGTATACAGTCACAGAAGAAGCTCTACCCACCTCCAAATACTCCCCTTACTGTGATTGGCATCATTCACCAAACTTCCACTTCCTGCACATAAATGTGTACAGTTCTTGGACCTATAGTCCTATAGACCCTTCTTGCATCCCATGTAGCATTGGCGGGTGAACCCCACTCACAATTGACAGACTCTACAAACGATCGCGCAGGTCGTGTTCCTGTCTGTGTTTGTCATTTAATAATTGCTTGGACATGTAATGTGCTCTCTCCATGTTGCTAACATATATATTTACTTGTATTGCAGGAGAGCATATGGATTCAAAGCTCATCTCCTAAACCTGGCCATTTACTCCCTGGGACTCATTCCTCTTACACTTCTGATAGTAAATGCTGGGACAGGCAATGGCACCAATTCAACAGCAGCAGTAAAACCCTTAAGGCTTGAGGTATATTTTCATCCAGTTCTTTTGGATGCTCCATGCTCAATTCTCAATCAACTTGCACCAGAAATATGCACCAGAAATATAATAACTTGTGCCAGTCAAAGGCTGGGTATATTCCAGCTATAACCTTCCCCAGTTTCCTGTGCAGTTTTTTAATAAATCTTTCGGTCCAGTCCCAAACAGCCTCGATCATCCTTCTGGTTTTCCCACTGTTTGCGTTAACCAGAGCACAACATTACAAAAAGGTCACATTTTATTTTAAGGACCTGTCCATTTTAAGCAAATAATTGCTATTGTTTGTGTAATGAAAAGTTCTATAATTTTTGAATTTTCGAATTTTCTTGAACGAATTGAATTTCTGTGATTGAATAGGAAGATATACTCTTTACTTCCTTTGCATACAAAACAGTCCCTGGAAATGTGATGTTACACAGGTGCACGGCTCGCTATTTAACGAGTAATCACAGCTGCATGATATAACGAGCCCTGCACTTGTGTGATATCACATGATCAGAGACTGTTTTTTATCCACAGGATACAATGAAGCTTCCTGTTGAAATTTTTAAAATTGCTGGATACTATGAAATACATGATACTGGTGACTGGGGTATGACACCAATTTCTGATATTGATAGGTCATCAATCTAAAAGTCCTGAAAATCCCCTTTATCTACCGCTGTATTTAAGCTATTTTGTCATTTTCTTAATCCTCTCATTACAAGAGCCATAAAATGTTGAGTGCCTTTTAGTCACTCTTATTTCAGAAAGAAATGCTAAATTTTTCTTTTGGTTTACCTTTTAGCATTTGGAAAAATTCAACATAGGTATTTGTGTTGCTGCATTTGAAAAACCATGAGGTTTTCCCAGTATAATTGTAAGAGGGCTTGGTTTTTGTAAGATGAGATGTAGTTTTTATCTGTGCTGTTGTGAAATTTTTGTTTTTGCAATTAAACTGAGGAAAGAAGTAACAAACTTTTCATGAATTTCTGAAGTGAGATAAATTTGTGCACTGAGATCACAGAAGTGTCCTTAGTGCTAGTATAATACTATAGCATATAGGTGGTATACACAGGCTTTATTGTGGTCCAATAGGTGGAAACCCTAATGATGTGATATATTGACTACAGGGAGTCCCCGGGTTACATACAAGATAGGGTCCGGAGGTTTGTTCTTAAGTTGAATTTGTATGTAAGTCGAAACTATATATTTTATAATTGAAGTTCTAAACAAATTTTTTTCTTTTGCCCCAGTGACAATTGTAGTTTAAAATTTTTTTGTGTAATTGGACCAAGAATTATCAATAAAGCTTCATTACAGGCACCGTACAGCTGATCATTGCAGTCTGGGACTATAGTAAAGCATCCAGAGAGCTTCACCAGAGGTCACAGTGGGAAGAGGGGTCCGTCTCTAACTATGGGTTGTCTGTAAGTCGGGTGTCCTTAAGTAGGGGACCGCCGGTATTCCTTATTTCTCTCTATTTCTTGTTTCCTTTCAGGACTCGTATTTCATACGCACTTGCCTGGGCATTGTTATGGTCATGAGTACATTTGGGATTCTAAAAGAAGTTGTACAGATGTTTCAACAGGTATATAACTAAAAACCATGAGTTTTGAAATATTCTAATGTATCTTTAATTTGTGGAAGAACAAAAGAAGAACATATCAGTGAAGTACAAAAAAGAAAAGTTCGGTCAAGCAGGATTGAAAATGCTAATTCCATCCAATACAACCAAACAGCGGTATATCTTAAGAAGAAGAAAACCCTAATATATAGTCTAACATAAAGATATATAAACCACCACCATAAGTTAGTAAAAGCAAGAGATGAGAAAAAGCACGCTAAGAAGAAATGAAGCAGGAAGTGGATAGTAAAAGGTGGGAGAAGGGGAAGGTGGGAAAGGGGATTGGGAGGCACAGGAACCACACACACCTCCACTCCCCATGCATGAGAAGTAAGAGCAGAAGCATTGTCTATAAATATTCGTATGTATGACATAAAGTTACCTATTACTAAGACACAGCCTTTAAGGTCATAGACCCTAGGCAACATTTATAATCAGCCCCTAATTGCTCTGCATTGACTGTATTACAGTCCTTTCAAGTAGTAGGAGGACTACTTGCACACATTGTACACCCTTCTTCAGAACCCTTCAACTAAAGAATGCTATATTCATAGGATAAATCTTACTCTAGTCCAAACATTTTGTTAGGCTCCAATGGGGAGCATTTGTAAAGCCCCATCCCCACCAGTTTCTTGGTGTTTCTGCCCTGCACCCACTTTGGGTGTGACAGGGAGGGGAGCATGGTGGGAGTTAGGTCATGTTCTGCCATATTTACTGTAGTCTCCCCTAGAAAAAGGATGGAGACTACAGCTGAAATCTCCAGCAGGTCACATACAGTCTAAATGGGTAAGACCTGGTGGGGAGGGCTTCAGAATCTTTTAAGAGGCTTTGAAACGGCAGTCCTAATAAATTCCCATGGTGCATTTAAAATTACAAAAATTATAGGCCCACATTTACTAAAAACAGTGCAGTGTGTAGTGTGCAGGGGACGCCAGATTCAGGATTTCTGGTGCACGTTCTTCATGAATCTGGCGCTCCCTGCACTGCTCCAATAGAGCGTGTGTCTTGGCCACCCCCAGATGAAGGCGATTCAAGCCTAAAAGCGCACCGAGGACGGCATTATCCCTGGCACACGAGCATTTGTGGATTGATTAATGGGTAAGGATTTCTTGTTACATTTTTCTGGCTTATTTCAGTAAAGGGAATATGATTTAGAATACTCTCATGAACATTTTATTAATTAAGTCACCCCCCCTCCCGGTCATACACCATATTTATATTGTATCTTTGAACCTGTATGTGACGTTTTATAAATTTTTTGCTTACTTGTACCAAAGGATATAACCCCCTTCTGTGTACCATTACCTGTGGCTTTATGTGTAATCTTTATACTATTTTACTAATTTTTGGCTTATCAATAAAGATTTACTTTTTATGACTATTAGAAATGTTTATTTTGTTTTGACGCCCTCCATAGTGTTATGTGGGACACAATCAGCAATACGGTAACTATTTTTGGTGTCTAAGACACTTAGTGTTTTGCATATTTGAGCAAACAGGTAGCCTTTTAGGTACCCCCTATATATGTACAGGAACAAAAACACATTTCTTGCTCTTTTTTCTTTTGCTTCCAACCCTCTTTGAATGAAAAAAACTTGCAAAGTCCGACAGAAAACTAGCGCAAGGACCTTAGTAAATGTGGGCCATAATGTTGGATGTGAAGTTGCATGTACAAATACAAGACAATTACCTGATGTCTTACACCGTTTTCACATATTTTTATGTTGTGTATCATTCTGCATTTTAGAAAGCCAAGTATTTCATAGACAGCAGTAACGTTATAGACTGGTCGATCCATGTGACCTGCATCCTTTTTGCTTCCTCTATCTGTACGAATCCTCTTAACGTGCCCAGTTGGAAATGGCAGTGTGCAGCCATTGCTGTGTTTACATCATGGATCAACTTTTTGATTTATCTTCAAAGGTAATAAATCATAACAGTTTATTATTTTTTACTAAAAGTGACATGTCCAGTTTAAGCTTTATTTGCATAAATAAATGTCAGCAAAAAAACGCCCAAAAACCTATGCCCCATCCCCCACCCTTCCTCAATGGTTTCCAATTTTTCCATACCCAAATCCACCATGACATTCTGTAAATTTCAAATGATTCAAAGTGAATTTAAAGCAATGTGTGCATCATATTGTTCTATACAGTATGTGGATGTTATTTGCTTAAATCTAAACATCCAAACCTCTGTGGTTGTAACGGGAAATCTCAGCTGGTCAAAAAGTAACTCGGCTCAATTACACTCCGCGCTCCCAACCTTAGACTCTTAGGGGGAGATCTATCATCAAGTTTTTGAGGTAAAACTATTATAGTTGCCAATGGAAACCAATCAGAGCTCAGCTTTATTTTATAGGCAGCTGTGGGAAAATAAAAGCTGTGCTCTGATTGGTTGCCATGGGCAACTAGAACAGTTCTGCTCTAAGAGACTTATGATAAATCTCCCCCTTTATTTTGCATCATACAGCCAGGGTCTTGTGTTATGGGGGAGGGGGGGGAATAAACTTAAAAGGAAAAGGGACTTGGCCTTCGCTATTAGCAAAATGTAAACTTAACAAGACTCTTTTACACTGCACATAAGTTAAATAGAAGCCTTTAACAGATGGTTTACTGTGCTGTAAAAAGAAGACACCATGGATAGTTCTGTAAAATATAGTGGGGACTGCGGTGGGATTTCATACAGTAAAGGGGTCTTTCCATTACAGCAAATTAATGTTATTGTTTGTGTTATAAAAAGTTATACAACTTTCCAATATACTTTCTGTATCAATTCCTCATTTTTTTCTAGAACTCTGAAAACTCAGAAAACTGACCATGGTAACACAGGTGCACAGTTCATTATATCCCTGGTCATGTGATGTCACACAGGTGCACAGTTCATTATATCCCTGGTCATGTCATGTCACACCAGTGCACTGCTCATTATATCCCTGGCCCGGTTCCAGGTTTAAGAAGGCCCCTGGTCAGAAAACTCCCTCCCCACCTGTAGCCACACTGTCCCCTAGTAGCCACATTGTCCCCCCTGTAGCTACATTGTCATCCCCTGTAGCCACACTGCCCCCTGTAGCACACTGTCCCCTCCCCCAATAAACCACAGAGTTCCCACAACCATAAGCCACACTGTCCTTCCCGTAAGGCATTACACTGTCCCCCCATAAGGGAGAACATTGTCCCTCCATAAAGCAGCACACTGTTCCCCCATAAGGCAGCACACCGTCCCGCCATAAGGCAGCACACTGTTCCCCCTACCCCATAAGGCACATCCCCTCTCTTCCCCATATGGCACATTTCCCCCCCTTTCCTCATAAGGCACACTCTCCCCCCCCCCTTCCTCATAAGGCACAACCCCTCCCTCCTTTCCCATAAGGCACAATCCCCCCCTCCATCCCCATAAGGCACAACTCACCTTTCCTCGTTCCCCCGAAGCCGCCATCTTTCTATAGCAGGACAGCAAGCAGAGATCTAGAAAACCATGAGAAATTGGGAAAATTGTATAACTTTATGTCATAAAAACAATGACAATTGCTGAAATGGGAATACCCATTTAAACTAATAAATCCTTAGTAGATAACACAGAACTGAGGTCAAAACGCGCATTGTGCACCAGTTATGATACTCCCCATGCTTGTGCACATCTCTTCGGATATAGTAAGAGGTTTCTGCCTAGACTATATTTATTGATAATGGAGGTGGTGTGGTGTTGGTGTGCCCAGAATTGTGACCAGAAAACTGGTGTACAAACCATGATAAAATACCCCATTCTTTTGGACTCTCAGTATAATTGGGATGTTTGCCTTTGTTCAACATATATTGGGGCACATGTATTATAGGTCCAGCTGTGTCCTTCTTTTCTTGGCATTTCTGCAGGCCAGATGTATTTTAGTAGGATTTCCTTATTGATAAATGTGGTGTTTGGTCTTAAGTGAATTTGCGACTTTTTAAAACAAAAGTCGCAAAAAGTCTCCAAAAGTCTAAATCAATTCCAAGCTCTGTCTGATCTGGGACAGCCATAGATTTGCAACAAGATTTTCGACTTTTTTGCGACTTTTCTTCTAAAAATGTCTCAACTTTCACATCTGGATTCAGGTGATAACTTAGGGAACGCTTCAGAAAACCAGACAATGGTGAACTTTGAAGGGAGACTGTTTTAGGCACACAAATAGTCACAAATGAGCACAAGCACCATAATAAGTCTCAAAAATTGTTAAAAAAGGCAAGTCAAAAGTTTGATACATGTCCCCCATTGTGGCCCAGAGCTTTCCTGGTGAAACAGGGGAGACACAATAATTGTTTTAAAATTGCAACAAATTTTCTATGTGTCTTCTTTTTTAGGTTTGAATCATGTGGAATTTATATTGTCATGTTTTGGGAGATTCTGAGGACACTAGTGCGGATTGTGGTTATCTTCTTTTTCCTGATTCTGGGATTTGCATTGAGCTTTTACGTACTACTCACTCCACAGGTATGTCCGATTTAGAGATTGTCCTAAAATACTTTACCAAAGCACAGTTTAAGCGAGGGGTGAGAGGTGACAGAATGTAGACTTTGTGGACTCCATAGTCAAAATGTTCAATGTAATACATGACAGAAAACTGAAGTTAAAAATACCTGAAATCTACACCAGCTTTTATATGTCACCAGAGTAGATGTTATCTAATGTTGCATTAATGGCCTCCAATATACCACAATTACTTAGAACCATGCGCTTCTCAGTAATTGTAGCAGATGTGATGCAAGTGGTTTTTGGATTGGTTTGTCTCAATTTAGGAAGTTATCCTTAATCTACAGGATACCCAAGCTCTTAGTTTGGTAATCTTTGTCCACTCTCATAGAATTGAATGCAGCGGCAGGGCACATGTTCTGCCGCTATCCCCAATACTGAGAGTGGGATCCCCATTCTCCTAATTTCTGAGGGTTCCATTCCATGATCAGTGAGATGGACACTCACCAATTGGGAAGCTTTCGCTCTATCTTACGGTTTGGTTTTGGGATAACCCCTTTATCGCCATAAAATGCAGATTAGTTTTTCTACTCTATGGATCATAAAACTGATCAAATAATCATTGTGGGGGACACAAATTATGAAAATTAAAGTTGAACCCACCAGACAGTCCCTACCTACTTACTCATTACAAAAAGAAAAGAAGGATGACTTCTTGGTAGGTTACTAACAAGACTTCCAAAATGGGGTTATCAGTCAACCCAAAGATACCATATCCAAGAAATTAAAATTTACATAGAAATTTACACAGAAAAAACACCAAAGTAGTGTACTTGATTCAGTTAGGACTGGTTTTCCCGGGTAACCAGACTAACAGTCGAATCTACACATATATGTCTGTATGTATTGATTTATCTTCAAAGGTAATAAATCATAACAGTTTATTATTTTTTTACTAAAAGTGACATATCCAATCAGCCTTAATTTTATAGGCAGCTGTGGGAAAATAAAAGCTGAGCTCTGATTAATTGCCATGGGCAACTGGAACAGTTCTGCTCTAAGAGACTTATGATAAATCTCCCCCTTATTTTGCATCATACAGCAAAAGTCTTGTGTTTATGGGGAAAAAAAGGGACTTGGCTTTTGCTATTAGCAAAATGTAAACTTACCAAGACTCTTATACACTGCACATATGTTGAATAGAAGCCTGTAACAGATGTTATTCTGTGCTATTTTACACCTATAAGGATGTGAAAAAAGTGGACACCATGGATAGTTCTGTAAAATATAGTGGGGTCTGCGGTGGGATTTCATACACTAAAGGGGTGTTCCCATTACAGCAAATTAATGTTATTGTTTGGGTTATAAAAAGTTATACAACTTTCCAATATGCTTCCTGTATCAATTCCTCACAGTTTTCTAGATCTCTGCTTGCTGACAGAAAACTGACCATGGTCACACAGGTGCATAGCTCATTATATCCCTGATCATGTAATGTCACACCAGTGCACTGCTCGTTATATATCTTTGGTCTTGTGAGTCACACTAGTACTTCTCGTTATATCCCTGTCATGTGAGGTCACACAGGTGCACGGCCCATTATATCCCAGGTCATGTATTGTCACACAGGTGCACAGCTCATTATTTCCCTGTCATGTGAGGTCACACAGGTGCACGGCTCATTATATCCCTGGTCATGTAATGTCACACAGGTGCACAGCTCATTATATCCCTGTCATGTGATGTCACACAGGTGACCAGTGCACTGCTCGTTATATATCTTTGGTCTTGTGAGTCACACTAGTACTTCTCGTTATATCCCTGTCATGTGATGTCACACAGGTGCAGAGCTCATTATATCCCTGGTCATGTGATGTCACACAGGTGCACAGCTCATTATATCACCTGGTCATGTGATGTCACTTAGGTGCGCAACTCATTGGGGGTCATTTACTAAGGGCCCGATTCGCGTTTTCCCGACGTGTTTCCCGAATATTTCCGATTTGCGCCGATTTCCCCTGAATTGCCCTGGGATTTTGGCGCACGCGATCGTATTGTGGCGCATCGGCGATGGCATGCACGTGACGGAAATCGGGGGGCATGGATGAATGAAAACCCGACGGATTCGGAAAAACCGCCACATTTAAAACAAAAAATGTGTCGCAGAGCTTGCACTTACCTTCACTCAGCACGAGCCGGTGAACTCCAGCGCGTTCCGATGCTTTTCAGCGCAGCAGCGCCACCTGATGGACAGCGGAGGAACTACCTTAGTGAATCCCGGCCGGACCCGAATCCAGCGCAGAGACCGCGCCACTGGATCGCGAAAAGGACCGGGTAAGTAAATCTGCCCCATTATGTCACACAGCTCTGATTACTCACTGTGATATAATGAGTCGAGCAACTGTGTAACAATGGTCAGATTTCTGTCCACTGGAAGTAACGTAGAAGCTTTCTATAGTAGTACAGCAAGCAGAGATCCAGAAAACCATGAGAAATTGATAAAGAAAGTATATTAGAAAATTGTATAACTTTATATCATAAAAACAATAACTTTAGTTTGCTGAAATGGGAAGACCCCTTTAAACAAATGAATCCTCAGTAGATAACACAGAACTGAGGTCAAAAGGCGCATTGTGCACCAGTTATAATACTCCCCATGATTGTGCAAATCTCTTCAAGTATAGTAAGAGGTTTCTGCCCAAACTATATTTAATGTTAATGGAGGTGACATGGTGTTGGTGTGCCCAAAATTGTGACCTTTTCAGGGCTTGTACATCAGAAAACTGGTGTACAATCAATGATAAATTCCCCCACTCCTTTGGTCTCTCAGTATAATTGGGATGATTGCCTATGTTTAACATATATTGGGGCACATAAATTATAGGTCCGGCTTTGTGCTTCTGTTTTTGGGACTTTTCTTGGCATTTCTGCTGGCCAGATGTACTGTATTTTAGTAGGATTTCCTTATTGATACATGTGGTGTTTGGTCTTTAGTGAATTAAAACAAAAGTCTCCAAAAGTCTCCAAAAGTCTAAATCAGTTCCAAGCCAATACCTCCGTCTGATCTGGGACAGCCATAGATTTGCGAGAAAATTTTCGACTTTTTTGCAACTTTTTTTCTAAAAATAAGAAAAAAGAAAATAGAAGGGCACAGCGCTAACATAACGTCCCACAGGAGATTTTTTTTGAGCATTAACTTGAAATCAATCAATCCAGGCAATAATGATCTGGAAACAGAATGTATGCAGGGGTGCTCTAGCTCACATAGTTCACAATGCTTAAGAAACAATGCATTCAAGAGGAAAGAAAGAGCTGGCACTCACCGCTGATGAAGTAAAAACTGTCTTTTATTCCATATCGCTTTAAAAACTTTGCTACAGGAGAGAGGAGTAGAGCAGGATCCCACAAGAGGCGACGGCCCTTTTCGCGCTACAAGCGCTTAATCCTGCAGGGCTCCTGCTCGACTCAGGGGCTCCTGCTCAGCTGCAGAAGACAAGACAATGGTGAACTTTGATGGGAGGCTGTTTTAGGCGCACAAATAGTCACAAATGAGCACAAGCACCATAATAAGTCTCACATTTTTTTAAAAAAGGAAATTCAAATGTTTGATACATGTCCCCCATTCTGTCCTCAGTTTCCTCTGTGAAAATGTAAAATGGTGGAGACACAACTTGTTTTAAAATATGCAACCAATTTTCTTTATAGTGTCTGTTTTTTTTAGGTGTGTGAATCATGTGGAATTATTTTGCATGTTTTGGGAGATTTGAGGACACTAGTGCGGATTGTGGTTATCTTCTTTTTCCTGATTCTGGGATTTGCATGAGCTTTTACGTACGACTTCCACAGGTATGTCCGATTGAGAGATGGCCTATAATACTTACACCAAGCACAGTTTAAGAGAGGGTGAGAGGTGGACAGGAAGTGACTTTGTGGACTCATAGTCAAATGTTCAATGTACTACTGACAGAACTGAAGTTAACAATACCTAGAAATCACACGGCTGTTATATGTCATAGGTAGATGATATCTAATGTGCATTAATGGCTCCCAATATTCCACCTACTTAGAAACCATGCGCTTTCAGTAATTGTAGCAGATGTGATGCAAGTGGTTTTTTGGATTGGTTTGTCTACAATGTTAGGAAGTTACTTCTACTGGATACCCAAGCTCTTAGTTGGTAATCTTGTGTCCACTCTCATAGATTGAATGCAGCGGCAGGGCACAGTTTAGCCGCTTCCCAATAATGAGAGTGGGATCCCCATTCTCCTAATTTGAGGGTCCATTCCATGTCAGTGAGTGGACATCTCACAATTGGGAAAGTTTCGCTCTTATGGTTGGTTTGGGATAACCCCTTTCTCCCCTAAAATGCAGATTCGTTTTTCTACTCTATAGATAATAAAATGATCAAATACATCATTGTGGGGGACACAAATTATGAAAACTAAAGTTGAAAACTCACCCAGACAGTCCCTACACTACTACTCCTTACAAAAAGAAAAGAAGGATGACTTCGTAGGTTACCTAACAAGACTTCCAAAATGGGGTTTCAGTCAACCCAAGCCCCCGATAACCTTCCGAATAATTTACACAGAATTTACACAGAAAAAACACCAAAGTCGTGTACTTGATTCCGTGGGATTGGGTTTTCCCGGTATACCAGCCTAAACAGCGATCTACAACTATATGTCGTATGTGCAGTACTGCACAGTACTCAAAGACACTGAGGCAGATTATGGTAGAGAGAGTATGTGTGCTATATTGATAACTCCATAAAAGAGTCGTGACCAATTAAGGTGCTATTTACATCATAGCCCTTAAAGTATCAAGGTATATTCACATCAGGCGGTCAGGGAAGGTAAGGTAAGTATTGGTAAGTATTGGCAAGGTCAAACCTGCATTGGACTGGGTAAGGTAGCCCACGGCACATGCACATGATAGACAGCCTGAGACACACGTGATGATGAAGCCATGTGAACAGCGAAACATGTTGGGGGGTATAACCAGGAAGACAAGTCAAAGGATCAGTAAATACCAGATATAAGCAGACAGAACACACGCAAGCTAGTGTGAACTATAACAAGCACCAAGGACAATAATAATACAGCACTGCACAGAGCTTGCCAGATCAGTCCCTGTCCCCAATGGTGCTCATAATCTAATCATCCTACCAGTATGTTTTTTGGAGTGATGTCAGAATCTTATTCCTGATTGGATATATTCTGCCTATCAAAGCATGTTAACTGTTAGTGAACCAGGTAGGACTTCTCTGGGTGTGGTGTATAATTAATCAAAGCTGCGAGGAAGAAACAGACCAGGACTCACAAGTAAAGACCGAACAATGTTTATCAGCACATCCTCAGATATTAAAAATTGGGTTTTATTTTATTTTTTCACTTATAAGTGCATAAGATGCAAATACTTTTTTATTAACACCATTATTATTGAGCTTGATTGTTTTGTTACAACAGTGAATGACGTGATTTATGTCTGTTTTTATTTCCAGATGGCTTTTAAGAATCCTGTACTTTCCCTAATGCAAGCCTTTACCATGATGCTTGGTGATATCAACTATCGTGATAGCTTCCTTGAACCACTGCTTGACAATCAGATCGAATATCCAGTTTTAACATTTGTTCATCTGATTGTATTCACTTTGTTAATCCCAATCCTTCTTATGAATTTACTTGTAAGTTACAGTGAATAGAGCACAAAAAATGTTCATTCGGGTTGTTGTTGGCTATCTAGCTGTTTATGCATATCACCTGTCACTTCCTATGGAGGGGGGTGCCAAAAGATGTCTCAAAAAAGACAGAAAAAACAGAAAAAAAATAAAGATAAATGACCCCCATTGATTTGCAAAATGGTAACAATGGTTGGAGCTTTTTGACTTTCAGGCTCCATATCTGATCATCCACTACAATTTTGAACACGAGACTACCAACATCTTGGATTTATATAAAAAATTTATATATGAGATGATTGCCTACAAAATGATGGTAGTCTCATATTGCTGATGGTGAGATATGGAGCCTAAAATAAAAAGTTCAGAAACCTTCTTACCCTTTTGCTCTTCAGTGTAAGACAATACCTATTGAAACTATGTTTGATAGAACTATCCAGAGTAATTGTCTTACTGGCCAATGGGATAAAAGTAAAGTAACTTACTTGTCATATATAAATCAAATTTGGGTCTGGTATATATAATGTTTCACCAATGACCTCCATAAGTGACATAGATACATGATAGTGAACAATGAAGAATACAATGTTAGTATGTAAGATTAGGCTTGGATTAATCATGTTGACTTTTTATTAAACCTATAGATTGGTCTGGCTGTAGGTGACATGGGGGGGGGGGGGGTGCCAAAACAGGAAAAAAAATAAAGATAAATGACCTCCATTGATTTGCCAAATGATAACAATGGTTGGAACTTTTGACTTTCAGGCTTCATATCCGATCATCCACTACAACTTTGAACACGAGACTACCACCATCTTGGATTTATATAAAAAAAATGTATATATGAGATAGCCAAGATGATTGTCTATAAAATGATGGTAGTAGTCTCATGTTGTTGAGATATGGAGCCTAAAATAAAAAGTTCAGAAACCTTCTTACCCTTTTGCTCTTCAGTGTAAGACAATACCTATTGAAACTATGTTTGATAGAACTATCCAGAGTAATTGTCTAACTGGCCAATGGGAGAAAAGTAAAGTAACTTACTTGTCATGTATAAATCAAATTTGGGTCTAGTATATATGTTTCACCAATGACCTCCATAAGTGACATAGATACATGATAGTGAACAATGAAGAATACAATGTTAGTATGCAAGATTAGGCTTGGATTAATCACGTTGACTTTTTATTAAACCTATAGATTGGTCTGGCTGTAGGTGACATCTCTGTGTAATCTCATGCATCTCTGATCTGTCTCATCTCTTTCCATGCGCCAGTGTTTAAGTACAATGTCAGAAGCCAGATTAAAGTGTATATACACCTTGTACCCAGATAATGTAACCACATTGTCACCCCACAAAACTAGATGGATAATACAGTAATGTGTCTGCTTAAAGAGTCCACACCCACACACTGGGATTTTGCATGAAGCAGCATGATAGGAGTGATAGGAGCTAAAACAGCAATAAAACTGAGTAAAATTGTAAAGTAAGGGGTTAAAATGATCTTTATTGGGTTAACATCACTAGGGGATTGAAATGAGAGAATTTTCTTTTGTGGGAAACCCCCTTTAAATAGTTTAATTATAGTCAGTTTATGCTATGGACCCACGGACATGGAAGGAATTTACTCAAATATTCTTAATTATGTTGCTATTAAGAATCACAGCAGACAAGTCACATACAACTCATTGGTTAAATCATTGTACACTATTTACCACGTGGACTTATCCTTATTATGGAAACCTTATAGAGAAAAACTGAGTAGGTGTTAGCCACATTTTTTTGCGTTTTTGCATTTAAGTATTTATCTTTTTTGTGTTTATCTTTAATGTATTTTTCTTTACGGGACTTTGTTTTTTTCTGACCTTGTGAAGTCTTTCAGCAGTTGTCATGATATGATGCCTCCCCCGGCAGATGTGGTTAACAACAGTTTTCCCACTGGTAATCACAGGCAATCTATTTACTGTATCATCTACATTTTTTCAATTGTTTTATGTGTAGGTGAATCTTCACACAAATTTGGAGAAAAAACTGCCATACTGGTTCTTGAAACGGGTGGATCAAAACACTGTTATTGTTTACCCCAATAGGCCAAGAATATGGGGAGTTGCAATCAAATCAGTGAGTGGTGTTCTGTTTTGTTATAATCTTAAGTCCATTTAAATTATAAGGCCTCATTCACACGGTGCATGACCGGACCGTATCCTGGGTGTAGCACACGGCTGCATGGAGAAAGGATGAGGAGTGAGCTCTCCTGACCTCTCCCCTCTCCACTGATAGCCAAGTGGCCCACTTGATCACGGTGCGTTGAGCTACTGGGGCACATTTACTTACCTGTTCTGTTGCATTCGCCGATCTGGACCTGGATTCACTCAGATCATGTGTCCAATTTCTTGCATGTAATGCTTCCTTGATCAGGTCCGCCGGAGTTCACCATCTTCTTCCTGGTGCATGTAAGTGCGTGTCTTGCGACACAATTTTGAAAGTTAATCTCCGCAGTTTGTCCTAATCAGTCGAGTTGTCCGATTGCATGCGCCAAAAACCCCTTTGCAATTTAGGGCAAATCGGAAATATTCAGGAAACCCGACGGAAATGCGTCCGACGGACCCTTAGTAAATGTGTCCCACTGTGCTCACCCCAAGGTGACCAGGTGTCATACTCATCTATGGGGGCCTTGGTCTGGCTGCAGATTGTAAGACTGGATCATGGGCCCCGATACTGTCATGTGAATGGGGCCTAATATATATATATATTCTGTTTCCTTTTTTGTGTTAATTCATTAAGTGTGGTTCCATGGCGTTGTGGTAGGTTATATTTCTTTAGGCTGTTTGTTAAAATGCTAATATACAGCTTTTTTTCTGCCTGAGAGATCATAAGTGATACAGCGGATTTGTGAAATATATTGAAAAATGTTTCAAAATGATTTATTTCTGTCCGCATACAGACTCAGTTACCCATTCCATTTCAGTGTCAGTGGCCTTCAATTTAACAGCAATTAATTTGTTTAACTTTCTAAGTGTTTGCATTGAATGTCAAGTGGGGTAAAAATACTAAATGTTATTTTTATATTCATTATATTCTTTACCACTACACTATGGTCTGTCTATGTCGGTGGATTCCTATCTCTCACTACTGCTTGTCGTAGGATTGTACTAGTGATGAAGAAACATCCCAAAAAAAAACAGTTCCAGCCCTCTTTAATTGCGCTGAGGATGCTGGTGGCTAGAGATGCAGCATGAC
This sequence comes from Engystomops pustulosus, assembly GCA_019512145.1. Taxonomy (NCBI): domain Eukaryota; kingdom Metazoa; phylum Chordata; class Amphibia; order Anura; family Leptodactylidae; genus Engystomops; species Engystomops pustulosus. Next base: position 30,165,099 of record CM033645.1, on the reverse strand, counting down.
GGAAGTTGCAAGACCCCCATAAAAAAAATCCTTTTTATTTACTCAATTGCGGCCTGTATAAAAAAACTGTTATAGTCACGTAAACCCCTTGGAGGCCTTTAAAAACTCCTCCAACAATTCAAACGTTCCACATCCTGTAATAGGTTTTGCTCTACTGATGCTGTTCAGTTGAGATGTTGCTTACATTTTGAGCTGTAATCTCAAATGGGTGTTCTAGAGAATCATTAGCTATTGGCGTACTTACTTACATTCCACATATAGTGTCAGATGGTAGGAGCTGGGTTGACAGAAAGCCGGGCTCACCATCTGACAGTTAAAGATCAGCGAATATTGACATTGAGTACTTGGGAACGTGGAGGCTAGTAGAAGATAATTCCATCTATGTCAGAGTTAGAGTGAAACATTGGGGAACTATTAACTTACTGAATGCCTAAAACCTCCAACAATCAAAGTTCCACATCCTGTAATAGGTTTTGCTCATGATGCTTGTTCAGTGGAATTTTTTACAATTTGTGATCGTACTGTCAAATGGGTTGTCGAGAGAATCTATTAGCATATTGGGTACTTACTACATTTCCTCTATAGGTCCAGTGGGAGGAGGTGGGTTGAAGCAGAAGCCTGGCTTCCACCTATCTGACACGTAAAGATCGAGAAATATTGACATTGTACTGGGAACGGTGGGGGACAGAGAGATAATTCCAGCTATGTTAGAGTTAGAGTGAAAATGGGGCACTTAAACTTACCCGGTACCTTAGTTCCCGAAAGTGTATGTCCATCACGGAATGCCACTCGTTTCAACTTAGATGGGTGCCTGATATCCGGCAGTGCGACTTCCCCGCTAGGTCCGCCAGATTCACCATCATTCTTCCTGGGCATGTAAGTGCATGGTTTGCGACACAATTTGGAAGTTAAATTTCTGCGGTTTGTCTGTGAAACTGTCGGGATCGTCTGATGACCCGCCCACCGATTTCTGTCGCATGAAGGCCGGCAAGCTTGTGGCAAATCCCAATCACATGCCGCCAAAAACCCCTTTTATATCCTGTACAGCGCCGCAAAGGAAATCGTCGGCCCTACCACCGGACATCCGAAAAGTGCGGTCGCGGGGGCCTTAGTAATGAGCCCCAGTATCTATTAAATGTTCAAAGAGTGGAATTGCGACAAGGTGATGAAATCTCCTCTTTAGAGGAGTTGTGCTTGATGCTAATGAGATGATGCTATAAAATTTGTTTCCTACTGAGAATGCATTTTTCAATGCTCCTTTTCAATCTGGTTGGTATAAAATCTTTGTTTGACAGTTTTCCAGTTCGGTAATTAAAAGCAAATCTTTTTGAAATTTTATTTTTGTGCTATACCACAGAATGAACTGAGAGAATACCACTGCCTATAGAGGTGACTGTGATGGAACTGTCCATTAAAATTACACGTTGTTTTCCATTTTTCTAGAAATGTTACGTTATTTTCGACTTGGTGAGAGTTTAGACATGAAGTCCTTGAAATGATCCACACATGGAAGTACACTTTGGAAGCAGAAGAATCCAGGTTAGTATTGTCTATTCCTTTCTTATTCTAATTCATATACATAACTATTTAAAATTGTTCAATTAAGCATTTAACAAGACAGATTTCACTTATATGATTATTTGCACGAGAGTTGCACTTTTTTCCATACATGGTTCTTGTTACTGAAGAGCTTGTGGTTTATAGGGGATGCAGAGGGAACTAAAAGAGCCGTCTAGTCTTATCGTATAAGATGACTGCAACGTCTATATACTGGGGGGTTAGTACAAGCTTAAGTTTATGCAGTGAGTTCAGGGAGCATAAAATTAAAGGGGTGATCACTTTCATAGTATCATAATATATAAGGCTGGAAAAAGACAAAAGTCCATCAAGTCCAACCTTTAAGTATTTAGCAACTTTCTGGTTTTTACAATAAATTAATTGCCTATTTGTAAGTACAGCCTTCTCCAGGGATACTCTCAGATAATTCATCCAACTTTAAACATGTGTTAAGGACATATGTCTACAACCGCCGTAGTGATGAGCAAGACCAAACCTACAAGTTCGGTCGTGCCAACTATAGAGTATTGTGAATCCGAAAACCAACTTCAATCAGAAGTTAGATAGGGGTTGGCTCACAATCCTTCAGCCATTTAACACTCGTGAATGGGAATAAAGGACTAAATGCCCCGTCTTTTTAAATGCACATGGAAGTGCAACACCTTTGCCGGAAGCATTTACAAGAGTTAACACCTTTGATCGATAGTAGCACTGTCGACTGGTGTTAAATGGAGGCAGTTCAGTCCCCAGACCCAACCATGAACATGAGCGCATCACTCCCATTCCACCATCTGTCACTTTCTTCTTAGGAAAAAACACAGCTCACTTGAAACGTGCACTAGCGTAGGAAGCCGTTGGGATTTCATTTCCCTTCAATGATGTTAGAATTTTGAAGATCTGTTATGTCAAAACCCCAGACTTTTCGTTTTTTACAGACTGATGTTAGACTCGCATTTCATGTCCAAATCTAAACCAAGAAAAAAGAACCCAGCATCCCAAACCAGTGGGGGATATTTGTTCATGCCGGTGTCGTGCGATTGCTCCAGCCACTTAATGTATCCAGCGGTATGCACAGCTTTTAAAAATCTCTACAACAGCGCCTGCCGGGAGTAGAACTAAAACACGGACACGGTGACTTTTCAATGTGAAAAATTGCCTAATGCAGCATGTGCGCGGCCTGGGGACAGAACCGCCCTGCCCTGGCACATCTCATACTCCTGGCTGTGCCACTCCGCTGAAATGTCTTAAGCTGGTAATTAGTTAAAGTCTTGTGGTTGCCAGATTAGGCAAGACCTTTGAAAGTTTGTCTATACCTACAGGGCTGTCTGTTATCTGTGTAGTAAATATATTATAACTGGAGACACGATTATGACATTTGATGGTGAAGAAATTTGAATAAGTCTCAATCAAGAAAAATGTACTTGCATGTACTACATAAACCAATGTAAACTACCGTAGCCAAACTGAGTCAAGAAATTGACTGCTAATTTAGCCAAACCTAGGTTGAAGCGGATCTGTCATCAGTCAGCAGAAGCACATGTGAACTTATCAAGCTATTATCAGAGTGGAGATTGTATAAGCAGAAGCAGATGATGAAGATCAGCGAGGACTCGGTTTCAAACATACCAAAACAATGAAACAGAGTGGAGTGAAAAGAAAGCAAATGGGATGAGGTGGTGTGAAAGCTGTAAAATGCAGGAAGATAAATTTGACCAAATATTGACTTCTTTCAAAATGAAATGTATGATAAGTATAATCATGGTCAATATCTTGTTAAGCCCTAACATATTCTACTATGATTGTTGTGTTGGAAGTAGGTTTAGTAAGTATATATGAAGGGCATAAGCCAGGACCTTGGGAAGCTATGCGACAAAATTTCTGTATCCAAAGAAATGAATGGGCTGTTGGGTTCCTGCAGAAAGTAGTATCAGGTTTTCGTAATGGTAAATCAACAACTGGCAAAGTAATCAAAGAAAGAAACAGTGTTTCGCCGTAAGATCAATCACTAGTACTGTATGTTCAACACAGTTATGTGAGGCTTCTAGGCCATGTTATTTCGATTCCCTCAAATGTGTAGCAGGATATAAGTAGATAGAGGGATTGGCAGACAGAAAAATGTAAGTAAGCGATTAGAGCAATCATTTACAGATGCCAGTTCAAGCCTTTGCTATAGTACTTAGTATTTTAGGCCATTGTTCAAGCTATAGGGGTCACATTTATTCACGGTCCGGAGTTCCCTGAAAGTGCATTGTCGATGAAATGGCACTGTGTCGCTCTAGCCTCAGGGTTTCCCCCGGAGTGTCTCCTTTCTTCTGGTGCTTATGTAATGCTCTAGGGTTATGAACACAAAATTTAAAGTTAATCCAGCGCCTATGATCAGACTCAGTGGGATTGTATTCCGATTTGTGTGGCCGCCCCACAAATCAATCGCAGTGCGCCACAATTCCCGACGCAACCCATGTTAAATACCTGTCAAAAGCTGAGCAAAATCCCGAAAATGGCGAACAGTCAACGGAAAATGCGATCAGCCCATAATCTTTCCTTTCCATATACCAACAGAAGGGGATTACAATGTAGCAGCAATTACCGTTGTGATACAAGTTGATATGCTCTAAAAAGACTAGTCTCAAGATAGAAACTGTTTATTTAAAACGTTGGCTGTAAAAAAAAATTTGGATTCTCTATTAAAAGTCCATGAAAAGTAATTAGATATACATTCTTGTGAGATGATAAGAGTTTGACGAACGGCAGCATAACAGGGAGACCCATAATTCCATAATGAAACTGGGTTTCCACTAATGAGACAATCGTGAAAAATTGAAGACTAAGGTGGTAAAACTTGCTCGGAACAAAACCTCTGATAAAATATTTACCCATAAAAATAGGATATCTCATAGAGCAGTATATAAAGTAAGTGTCTTTTCAGTATATAATTGCTATGGATTCGAAAATAAAATCTTGTTTCAATCAAGTTTTGTAACTTGTAACTTTTTATTTTCTTATTTGTCCCTTATAGATTTAAAACTATTCTGGCCAGGACCCTTTTTTTCTGGAGATGAGGGGGACCCGAAGTTCCATTTCGAGTTGAGTGCATCTGAACTACCTCGACATGCAGTTATTTAGCGGACTAAACAGCCAATCTGGCAAATTGACATACTAGCTACTAGCGATTGCTCTGATTGGCCAGTGGGAAAAAACCCACGGACAATCCAGCCATATTCTGGGTTGCATGGGCCACGCCCAAACCCCGAACCGGAACGAAAACTTCTGGTCCGCCTCATCTCTACTTTTGATATCTAAGTTATGGAGGGGGTTTCCAATTTGAGTGCTACAATATTACAGTTCTGCTTACACAGTCGACCTAAGCAGCGTACAAAAACAACATGCGATAGGGAAAAGGTAATGTGAATTGCAAATAAAAAGGTCAGTTTTGGACCTAAAATGTGATTTGTGCTTGCCAATATGTATAAAATCTTTCTGTCCTTGTATATTGTTTTTCGAAAACCAACATTATGGTTATCTACGTAGTTAGGCTATACCAATCTCAAACCCTAAATTATCAAAGGGCTCTATGATAAAGATGGCTTTGCCGACGCGTACACATAGAAAGGGTGTTTTTTTTTTTTGTATGAACATGCTCAACAAGATTAGACTAGAGAGTAGCAACAAGCTGAGATTAATCCATCTTAATGAATTCAGGAACATTTAGTCCCCCCAACAACCTCACTACCCTCATTATGTTGGGAGTTGCTTGCAGATGATATTAAACCAGAGTCAGGCACTCCTGTGACATTATAAACAATGACCCCCATCCCCTACCTGTATTGTACTCCGGTGAAAAACAATTGGGAAGTCAGCTGTGTTCCGAACTGAGAGGCAAGCAAACACCCCATTCCTCCTCTTGTCCTCTTGTAAACACCCCCCAACACACCACCTGCTAAGCTGCAGCACAGAAATGGGTGTGAATGAAATGTGCAGGAGGCGTGTTTACCAGAGTACAGAAGAGACGGTAGGTGATGACATCATGTGAAGACTCTGCCTTCCGACTACCCTGCTAAATACAACAGAAGGAGAGGAAAGAAGAACTGTTGCGGGGTAACAGGGAAAGGTGGTGCTGGAAGGCAAAATAAGATTGGAAGCTGCTTGAGGTTCCGTGCAAAATAAGAAGGTGAGCTGGTGGGGGGTGCAAAATAAGAATTGGAGCTGTTGGGGGGGGGGGGGGCGAGGGGGGCTGCTAGGGGCAAAATAGGAGGTGGACCTGGGGGCGGGGGGCATTGTGTGCGCATCCATTCTCCTTTGTCGAAACTTTGCTTTGTTAAACCTACAAGTGAATGCATGTCAATCTGCTTCTAAACTAGGATCGAGTTCAATAGGATTGACCTGAGCAACACGATATCCCCCAACACGATTACCCCTAAGCAAAATTTCAAAGCATTTTCCCTTCTGTATATTAATCCATGGTCATGAGAAAATGACTGAAATTAAATGATTTCTATTATAAATAATTAAAATCATGTTCAAAGAATGCAGACTATTATATGATGAGATTATGTGTTTTTGAGTTATACTTAATAATTTTTTGCTTTAAGTCAGAGATAACCATCAGTAGATCACTACATAGGCATACAGTAGTATATGTATCCTATTGGGGCTCTGTATTCGAAGCTAAATATGTTGTAGAGGGTACCACAACCCGAGAAATTCATCAATATCGAAAAAAATGGCTTGGATAAATACAATGACATCTTAAAAATACATATAAACATTCCCATCTGGGAGTTTTATAAAAGATATAAAGATCGCATAGTTAGTATAACAAACTTTCTCAGACAAATCCACATACAGTATCAGATAAACAAAACAGTGGGGCAGGCAGATGTGTGGCGTCACACGGACAGACGTGGGAGGCTCCCCATATGTTTTATAGCCTAAAGCCTCTTCCACGGTCCACGGGGGAGGGATGGGGGGGAATATCCATATACCAATACCAGGTTAGCTGCTGGATGGTGGAGTGGACAGGTAACAAGAAGTCAGATACAGACCAGTATTTATACTCGGACATAGAAGGACAAACAACAGATACAGACAAACAACCTGAGTCGGACAGAACCGTGTCAAAACCAAGATGGCGAAGAAAGCACAGAAGTGAATAACTAGAGAGAGGTTGAGTAAATGTATCAGAGGTCGGTTACACAGATCAGGAAGTCATACCACAAGATCACAGGGGACAGGTATGAGGAGACTAGTAGAGCCAGCAAGGTATTATGGGACTGGGCAGGCTAATAAAGGACTTCCTGGATGCCGCCCACAGCAGCTGAGTGAATCGGCCGTCCATCACTCTGATAACCCTTGCTGAACAGGGCTGGGCTGCGGGCAGCTGCGTGTAGCTAAATCAATCCCAAAACAGCAGCAACCTTAGCCACAGTTCACACACAAAACACAAAAGAGAATAAACGCTTCCTAAACTGCCTTCTGCAGACAGTAAATGCTGCTGGCACGGATGTTACAGCATATTTACTTACTATATATTGTTACTTACTATATATATATTGTTAACTTATATTCAACATTTCAAAAAGTGTCTCTGTAAGATTCTTAAAGGGAACTTGTCCATGGTGATAGAATGGGACCCACCTACTATTTCTACATAGGGCTCCTCCAAAGCTGCACCCTTTTTCCTATAGAGAATCATCTTGTTAATACTGTATTTTCTGGTTTCCACAATTCCAAGAAGTATTAGTCCCTCTAGATCGAAGCGGTAAGAATAAAAAAGCCCATATCTCATCCTAACTACCCTCATGTGGACCATCATGACTTTTCCTTGGATTCATGATAGGAAATGTCCATATATTCTGCATTAAGATATCGCTTTTCACACTCAGTTGGACTTGGCTCCAGATATATACATACAGCATGTGAATAATATAGCTTGACCTAGCAGAAAACCCTCCAATATTCCTGGTAATGACTATATATGTATTATCATCTAAAAGAAACTAAAATCCCACAAACATATTGGCAACCTCTTCCCATCAAATTGTAGCCAATATTGTTTTATCTGATGGTGGGTCAGATGTGTGCTCGTTCACATCCCTTCTATAAGTACTTCCTGCTCACAGCTCCAACGCTCCTTAGTGAACTCCTCCAAGGAGTAATTACGAGTTCATAGTATACAGTATCACAGAGGTCACATAGTACTGAAATCACACACATTTACACTACAAATGCTGTGCTTTATAGCTCCTACGAGGCATATTAAAAGGTGGTGTGAAGCTAATGAGCATTGTTGTTATGGTTCGTCACCTTTTGTAATTAAAATGTAATTAAATACCTCAATCTGCTATTTAAATTACTTCACAAGTATGGTAATGAGCAGGGCCACCTACAGACAGGGGCGGACTGGCCATTGTACCCACCGGGAATTTTCACGGTGGGCGGTCGGTCCCTGGGCCGTCTGCGGCCGGTCGGAGCTTCCTACGGGCCGGCCCGCACTCCCTCCCTACAACTTTTGATTTAATCTATAGTTACATGCATCGTACGATCGTACGATGCCGGTACTATTAATAGTACAACAGACGCAGCGCAGCACCGATGTCTGCGTCTGTGTATTACATTCACGATACACAGGTCGCGCAATTGACTCATTGCGCGACCTGTGGTAGTGTGGAGGGATGGCTGAATTACAAGGCTGTAAGCTGTCCAGTCGCCTGCATCCGTGTAGCTCGCGGACTTGCCGTGTAAGAGGCGCGGAGCAGTGCCGTCATATCCCGAGCCTCTGCCAAAGCCGCGAAGCCGAAGGAAGGACGGGAAGAAAACCTGCTCCAAAGAGGTGTGTAGTATGTGTTTTTTGTGTTTTTTAAATTATAGAATGGGGGGCTTTATTGTAATCGGGGAGGGGGGGGGGGGAGCGCATTATATGGCAGGGGGGCTTTATTGTATATCGGGAGGGGGGGGATTCATTATATGGCAGGGGCGCTATCTATATTGGGACTGGCAGGAGGACTTAATTATATGGAAGGGGGCTTTTATATATCTGGGGGCTGGCAGAGGGCCTAATTTTATGCCTGAGGCGGCCAGGGGGGATTATTGTATATCTGGGGCTGGCAGGGGGACATTAATTATATGGTGGGGGCATTATTCTATATTAGGGTGGCAGGGGGCATTAATTATATGGTGGGGGACAATTTTTATTCTATATCTGGGGCTGGCAGGGGGGCATTAATTATATGTTGGGGCAGGGGGGCGAGGGGGGCATTTAGTCCATATCTCGGGCTGGCAGGGGGCATTAACTTAGATGTCTGAGGCGCGGCAGGGGGCATTATTATATGTTGGGGCGGCAGGGGGCATAATATATGGCGGGGTGATTATTGTATATCTGGGGCTGACCAGCGGGCATTAACTATATGTCTGGGGCGGGGGGCATTTATATGTCTCCGTGCCCTTATGTCTCCGTGCCCCTATGTCTCCGTGCCGCTCCGTGCTGCTGCCCAATGTCTCCGTGCCACTGCCCGATGTCTCCGTGCCGCTCCCCGGTGTCTCTGTGCTGCTCCCCGGTGTCTCTGTCCTGCTCACCGTGTTCTTCAATGTGTTCTTCACACATATATATTGTTCTTCACATACTATTTTGTTCGCACCGTTCCGCGCGTATCTTCCGACAAGTAAACAGATGTGCCGAACATCTGTAATCTATTCTTCACTGTGTTCTTTACTGTGTTTTTCACTTAAATGATCCTGTGTTCACTGTGTTCACTGTTTTTATTCTATTCTTCATTGTTCTTCACTGTGTTTTTTTAATTAAATGCTCGATCTCGAGCAGGGGAAATACTCGTCCGAGCAACGAGCTGTTTCGAGTACCTTAATACTCGAACGAGCATCAAGCTCGGACGAGTATACTCGCTCATCTCTAGTTGGCAGTAATTAATTTATACAGCCCCCCAGAATAAATATATGCAGCTCCCCAGTATTACATATATACACCCCATGTAACAAATATATACAGCCCTGCAGTAATAAAAATATACAGCCCCCCAGGATAAATTCATACAGCCAGCCAGTATTAGATATATATGCCCCCCCTAACAAATACATACAGCCTTTCAGTAATAAATATATACAGCCCTCAAGTATTAGATATGTATGGCACCCAGTAACAAATATATACAACATTGCAGTAAAAAATATATACAGCCCCCCTAGTAATTAATATATATTCATTGTACCACTAATAAATATATACAGCTCCATACATAATAGTATGTATCTTGTTGGGTGATTGTGAGTTGGTAAATTATGCATGTCTAACTTGGCTAACTTTGTGCTTAACACACCATATACATGGAGCATAAACACACATACATACAATATATACACAAATATATAAGTATATACATACACACCATATGTACACACATACAGCATAAACACGCATACATACAGCACCATACATACAATAGATAAAAACATACAGTATATATACACCTCATAACATATACTCACACATATAGCATATATATACCATACAACATATACAGCATATACACAGCATATACACACACATACAACAAATACACATTGCAAATACACACATGCAGCATATATACACATACATAAAATACCATATACAGTCATACAGAATATACATGATACATCTACACATACACCATATAAAACGTATACACATCACATTTACACATACATACATTTATACACACCTATATATTGTATATACTCACTGTCAGTGGGTCCAGGAGCTGCTGACGAATTAGGGGAAGTAGATAGCAGGAAGTAGACATGAGAGATAAATAATAATAATTCCTTTATATATATAGCGCACACAGATTACACAGTGCTGCACAGAGCTTGCCAAATCGGTTCCTGGCCCCAACGGGGCTTTCAAACTAATCAACCTACTGGTATGTTTTGGAGCGTCAGAGGAAACCGGAGCAGGGCAGGCTCCAGGTTTGAGTAGGCCCCTGGGCAACAGAACCTCAGTGGGCCCCTTTTCTATAGCTCCCAAATTTTGTGGCAAATAACGTGCCCTATGGCCCTACTTTTGCCCCCTCTTTTTCTTCATTGCTGGACGCGTAAATAGCTGTGTTAACGCTTTCACATTTGCATACATTTCTAACAATGAAAGAATATGATTTGAAAGCATCCAAACACATGGTAACATGAAAAACACATGCGTTCTTACTAGAGATGAGCAAACATACTCGTCCGAGCTTGATGCTCGTTCGAGCATTAGCGTACTCGAAACTGCTCGTTGCTCGGACTAATACTTCGCCCCCTCGAGAAAATGGCATCTCCCGCCGTTTTGCTTTTTGGCGGCCAGAAACAGAGCCAATCACAAGCCAGGAGACTCTGCACTCCACCCAGCATGACGTGGTACCCTTACACGTCGATAGCAGTGGTTGGCTGGCCAGATCAGGTGACCCTGGAATAGACTAGCCCCTGCCCGCGCTGCTCGCGTCATTACCTGTCTGGATGCCGCTAGGGAGAGAGCTGCTGCTGGTCAGGGAAAGCATAAGGGTGTTCTATTAGAATAGTGTTAGGCAGGATCACTGTTTTTATTCTATTCTTCATTGTTCTTCACTGTGTTTTTTTTAATTAAATGCTCGATCTCGAGCAGGGGAAATACTCGTCCGAGCAACGAGCCGTTTCGAGTACCTTAATACTCGAACGAGCATCAAGCTCGGACGAGTATACTCGCTCATCTCTATTGTCTTCCCATTTCCCAGTGTTTTCTATCCCAAGTCTTCTCTGGAGCTTGCTAGCATTTTCTGGACTTACGTATTTTAGATCTATTGATTGACAGTTTTCAAGTAACTTGCATATTACACAGAATCAGTTTTTACCTTTCACTATGAATAGCAGTAAAGACAACATCCTTTCTACCGCCACGTATTGCCTCATGAACGAATGACGCCTCAACCGCATTCAAAGTTATGGCTGCCCCAGTCTCTAGCAGAAGACCTACAGCTTTGAAATGTCCCTCGCGGCCGGCTAAATGCAGAGCTGTATTCTACAATAAGAATAGATATGGATTAGAGTAGGACAACAATTGACTAAATACAGGCAGTCTCCGGGGAAGGTATAGTCTGACATTTATGAGAACTATGGATGGTCTGGTCCTTAAAATAGGACCGGGAATGAAATGTGAGGAAACCTGTGAGGGAAATCACGATCCTGAACACTAAGTAGAGGAAAACAGAGTCATTTTTAAACACATACAACTTGTGCAATTCTCTCTTAGGGCTCATTCACGAAGCCGTAATGGGGACCGATATGCGGCCGCACTATTTGCGGCAGGATATAGGTCCTTATTGGCGCCAATGGTGCCTGGTCACAGTGCAGTAAGCAAACGTTATTTCACCAAACCGGGAGATGGCTTTTTCTTAGTTTCTATTACGCGCTACTAAAATGGAGATTGTAACAGAAATTCCGACACAGGTGTGAATTGAGCCTAAGATTTAGTAGCATTTCAACAGTGCTATAAAAATGATAAATGTCGGCACTGTGGCAAAGCTTGTATTCTATATAGATACATATTTAAAAAGTCTTCATGATTGCACTCGAAACAACTAGAAATGCGTCAGATGATTTCATTAGTATTGTCATATAGACCACATGCACCAAAAAATACAAGTTTTGGCACAGTGCCAAGGTTTATCCTTTTTTGGAATAAACTATAGCTGTCCAAACTGACTTCCTTTCCTGAACACAACAAAGTTTTTCAGTAATACTGATTGAATGAATCTAAGAGTGATGCACATTTGAGAAACCAAAGATGAAAGCAGAGGTCACCCAGAAGACCTGCCGATTACTGGAATATGTTTTAGGCCTGTAGTAAATAACCCTACTAGTAAAGTGTTAATGGATTTGTATTTTTTATATAATTCTTTGAGCAGATAATACAGTATCCTCAAATGATTACAGTGGGATGAGGAAGGGTTCATGGAAATAATTTACCTTTTCTTTGTCAGGCTTATCAATAAGTGCAATAGATGTATCCAGAAGAACCTTGATGGTACGAGTATAGCCTCCAAAAGCTGCATAGTGCAAGGCTGTCCAACCACGATAATCACTTAAAACCAACAAAGGCAACATTGTTAAGATAAAATTTGAACCAAAAATATTTTCGTCACATATTTAAAGGGGCTTCATTATTTTGAGATAAAGGGGGTTATATATCATACGGCCTCTTCGGCCTCTTGATGTATCTGATATCATACGGCCTCTTCGGCCTCTTGATGTATCTGGCAGGGTCCTATGCAGCAGTTATCTCTATGCCAGGCCCTGCGAGCGAATGCAAAGGCGTTGGGACAGCCCACTCCTAGCTAGTCGCGCCCTCCGCTCAGCTGACCGAACCCCGCCCCCCTTCATGGCCCACTGGCGTGAAAGTGGCGAATTGGGGAAAATAATCGCAAGTGCTAGCAATAAGCTATTATTTGAGATCATTTCAGGGCTTCTACGGAGAGGCCTTCATAAATATCCCCCAAAGAAGCAAAACCACCATAGAAGAAATAAAAACTGAAGAAACTGCTGGTATCCCAAAGTAAACGTTCACTGCTGCACTTGGGAAATGCAAAACTGGGGCTAGGGAAGTACAACAGACATAATTTGTATATTGTTATTGGATTAATTGGAGGACTTGTATCTTTATTTTGGCCTGTTTTTTTCTCTTCTTTTTGTTTTTTGATTTTTTTAGGACTTTTTGGGTGCATTTTTGCGACTATGACAGGGGCTTAATAAGTGAGCCGGTGGGTGTGTCTGTTGCAGTGTTCCAAATGTATATAAATGTTTTCTTTGGTTTGCGACGTTTTGTAGAGCAAATTTTAGGTGCAAAACAGAGTACAATTGACCCTATGCTTAGTTTCATAAATGCTCTTAAAAGCTCACAAAAAATAAAATAAAATCGTAAAACTAAGACAAATGATACATGTGCCCCATTTGGCCTGTTTTTTTTCTCTTCTTTTTGCAGGTTTTTTTTATTTTTTTAGGACTTTTTAGGTGCATTTTTGCGACTATGACAGGGGCTTAATAAGTGAGCCGGTGTGTGTGTCTGTTGCAGTGTTCCAATGTATATAAATGTTTTCTTTGGTTTGCAACATTTTGTTGAGCAAATTTTAGGTTTAAAACAAAGTGCAATTGACCCTATGCTTAGTTTCATAAATGCTCTTAAAAACTCGCAAAAAATAAAATAAAATGGCAAAACCAAGACAAATGATACATGTGCCCCATTTCCTTTACAAACTATTCACATCACACCTAAATCAACGTCCAAGGCAACTTAAATTATTACCGTTGTTTCAATAACCCCTTAATGACGCGTGATTTGGAGAGGGCTCACAGGCTGGCAATTGAGGGTCTCGTTACCAAGTGGGCCAACTGCTATAAACAACAGGACCACTTTCAGAAGAAACACTCTTTGTATCTTTCTTTAGAGAGGACCAAACCCCTGACTTGAGGATAAAGGGTGAAAATGGGGGAGGTTCATTGGTAATTTCCACAGCGGTCTGCCAAAATGGTTGTATCACACAGTGGGTTTACATCCACTCATTGTTACCATTACGGTTACTCAGTTCACAACACAACCACTGATTTGCTCCTCATATTGGATGGTCATTTTGTGCCAAAGTATCATTAAACAATGGTGTTTTGAACAAATGATCATCTCATGACACAGAAATGTCCAGCTAAGAGGAAGGGTAACCCAGGACATATATCTGTATGTTGTCAAATAACAGATGGGAACATAACTTTTGTACCCAATTTATGACTACAGAAGGTTAAGAAGATAATGTTAGTCCTCTGCCAAGATAGGAGAACATCACAGACATGAAATGATCACTTATTGGTGATTCAGACCTCTCTAATCCAACATACACTCACCGGCCACTTTATTAGGTACACCTGTCCAACGGTTTTACCTTAATAGAAGAGCTCCCTTCTTGAGTAAAAGAAACACTATTCTGTCATGTCCATTTTCAGCCGCCAAATGAAGGGGCGTCATTCCTTTTTCATCTGCGTCATTGAGAAGTGTGGCATCTGGCACAAATCTTAAAAGTCGCTCACATGTATTGAATCGGCCATAGCTTTATTGAGAAATAAAAATAAAGATTATGACTATATATATTATACATAGTTTTTTTAAGTTCAATCCATTATAAGTAGATAAGTAGATACCTAGCATGTTGTCAAATCAAGGTTTGTCCTTGAAAAGTCAGTGGAGGGAATTCATAAGTAGATAAGTAGATACCTAGCATGTTGTCAAATCAAGGTTTGTCCTTGAAAAGTCAGTGGAGGGAATTCTTTAAGACTAGCATTTTGAACAGCCTTAAAATTCCCCCCACTGGTACTCTGGTGTCCATAACCACTAAGAGCTCTACCCCGCCGAGCATCCGTCACAGACAGATACATGAAGAGACTCCGGCTTCTTGGTGTATCCGTCGTGGTCGTGTGCAGAGTTTATTTCTACGGCAGACCCTGCCTGCTATAGAAATTCGCGGGCTACGAATTTCACGCCCTCCCATTGGCTGGCCGTACCCCACCCTTATTGACCCTCCACACCCCCCTGGTGTGGAGGTGGCAGAAAGGGGAAAATAATCCTATTTCTAATTAGTGCTGACAATAATAGATTGTGAAGGGCTGCACTTTGCCAAGATCGGTTAACAGGGAGAGGGGTGAACTTAACTATCTTCATCACCCAAAGTAAGTTATATGATTCTGTGTCATCTACCTACCTACCAGTTTTGTAGATATATTACATGTATAGATATGTAGAGGTATTACATGTCATTGTTATTCCTTCTTGTGTTGAAAAAGAAATTACTGAACCAGATATATTACATGTATAGATAAGTAGAGGTATTACATGTAATTGTTATTCCTTCTTGTGTTGAAAAAGAAATTACTGATGAAAATTGAACTCCAATGAACAGGAACGGGAGGCCTATTGTACATCTCCTTGGCGAGAATAAATACTAAGAACTAAAAAAAAAATCTAAATTATAGAAAAATGTTAAACATTGCTTCAAAAATATAACTATTTGTCTGATCTTTTTGAAATTTGATTTCTAAAAATGTACTTTTTTCTGACACAATAGGTAGTCCCTGCTAGAATGCACCATGGTTTCAATAAAAGAGGCTTACAGAGACATATAGACAGTACCACAGGTGAATAGAAGTGGCGCTGTGAAACAGAACTTTATGTCAAATTTACTGCTAATTTTCGTGTATCCATAACTGACAATAACCGTGATACTATTACAACCAATAGACATCTATTACTACACAATATAAAACATACAAAGCAGCAAAGTGCAGAGCTGATCTTTTATTCTTGCTCTTGGAATACAGCGACACGTTGAGCCCAAGAAGATTGTTCACTGAATTCGGGACACCATGGCGGCAGGCGTAGTGTAGGGGGGTGCATCCGTCCGCATCTTCATCACTCACAAGACTCTTGATGTCCTCCCTCTAACATAAACAAGATGAAAGTATTATGGTAATGAGAATAAAAGATGTTTTTTAAAAGAATTTAACATTCCCTAAACCTTTATCAATACATGTATATTAAAAATGTGAAATGGATTCATGCCTATATATGGAAGCAATTGTTTCTAGTATTACACTACATCTCTGTTCCATAGACCACAGATCTCCTTTCAAATTATACAGTCAGAAACATAGGGAATATTTATCAGGGCTTATATGCCAACATACAAGCCCTAAAATAATTGAAATTACTGGTGAATTGCCAATGCATAAAAATGGTGAAATGGACCGGAGTGGGGCGTTCCTGCCCAATGCCTGTGCGCCCACTATAGCCCGCTATAGCCTGCTGCCTTTCATGGTTTTGGTGTAATTCTATACTAGGCAGGGCCTGGTTTAAGATTTTATGCTGGCGCACCCAGGCTGGGGTCTCATACACTGCAGTTTGATAATTGCCTCCATAAAATCTATTAAATGACAGAATCTTGGTCCATATTAGAGGCAGATTGCTGAAGGCAGATTTGTATAACCACCCATTCATATTTGTATCTTTCAGCAACTTCGGGGCTCCCATTACAAGCAAGCACATTGAAACCACAATTTGGCCATTTAAAGGGTCTGGTCCAGGTTTTAAAGTTATGCTGTTTTCACAGAATAGGAAATAACTTAAAGGGGTATTCCTGGAATATGAGCGTCTGATACAAAAACTTGATGGATGCACTGCAACCAACCGACTACAGCCAAACGTAGTGGTGATCACATGACCTGCCCAGGCAGGTGCAGGACATGTGATGTGGACATGTGACCAGCGGCATCTTCTGTCCTGTGTCTGCTCCGTGCGGAGTAAAATTAACAGACTGATTAAAGGGCCAGTAGCATTTTAATTCTCCATTACAGTCTATGTCACCAGCATTTTTCTGCTAAGGGGAGCAAAATTTTAAATAACAGCTAATTACATATTAGCTTATATTTTAAGGACACATTTATATATGAATTATGGTGATTCCTGGAATACCCCTTTAATACTTAGAAGGATTCCAGCCTTTTAAATGCATGGATGATGAGTATGCCTCTCACTGTCTTTCCTAGAAGTCCAATGCATGGATGATGAGTATGCCTCTCACTGTCTTTCCTAGAAGTCCTGTTCTGTTTACCTATATCATATTCTGTTCCCTGATAGGAAATCAGAGATCACTTAACAGGTTTGATTTGAAAGGTTATACCAAGATTTATTGCTATTTGATTGGCAGAGGTGTTACTGCAGGAACCCCCTTATCTTAAGAACGGGGGTCCCGTTCTCATTAAAGGTCATCTACCACCTGGATGAAGGATTGTAAACCAAGCACACTGACATACTGGTGTGTACCTCCTATGGTAGGATCTGCTCTTATTTTAGCTTCTTATGCCCTGTTTTTTCCAAATTAAAGGTTTTAGATATTAAGCAAAATGAGCCTGAAGGGCTCCCGGCTCCATAGATGCCAATGGAGCCAGGAGCCCCTCAGGCTCATTTGCATTATGATTAAAACCTTTTTTGTAAAAACAAGGGCTTAAGAAGCTAAAATAAGAGCGGATCCTGCAAGAGGGTGCAAACACCTCATGTCAGTGTGCTTGGTTTACAGTCCTTCAACCTGGTGGTAGATGTCCTTTAACTTATGGAGCAGAAGGTTGAGCACTCATCTTGCCGGTCCATTCAATTCTCTCCAGGATGACCAGCTTCATCATCTTCATCCTCGGGAAATCTGTAATTGCCAAGCACAGTGCTTGGTTATACCTTACTCATAGATCTATGTACTGTGTCTATAGTAATCTTTTTATATTTATTATCCATGGCCTCTTTCCTTCTAAAATCAATTTTTAAAATTTGCTAATGATCCAGAATTGCTTCAGGGGGGCATAACCGGAGCCCCTCCAAGCTGTTACACAGGTTGTTACATTGTGCAGTACATGTGTACTGAAACTTCCTCTGCTACTGTCAGAACTCGCAAATTACTCTGTATGGGATCAGATTTAAAAGGAACCCTTCATGAGAAATTGGCCTAATAAACCATTATCAGTATGTTGTCAAGCAGATGAGCAGCTTCTAGATCATGTTTCATGTCCTACTGGGGTAGCATCATCCAGAAAATCAACTTTGAAGATAGATGTAAATTGTTTTTATGAAGTCAAAGAGGTGGAGAGTTTAAAACTGAAGTCAAGCTCCCCCTGCCATTGAACACCTCCTTCACTGTAATTGATGGCCATGCGTCCAGTGACATCATAGATTAGATGTCCTGAAGTCAGGCACATGATGTGAATCACATGAGAGGAGGTGTTCAGAGGGAAGGGATAGCTTGACTTCTGTGTTAAACTTTCCGCCTCCCTGACTTTATACATCCAACTTACATCTCACTTCAAATTTGATTCTTTTTTTTGATGATTCCACCACATTAGGCCATGAAAGAAACATTGCTGGAGGTAGTATCCATTACTCCCTTTATAATATGCCCAGTCCCTTGAGAGGGTGCTGGTTATTTTAGTCTTTTCTTTGCTATATCTAGTGCTATCGCTTTGTTTGCTATTCTGTATATCCGACTTCAGCTACGTGTAATTGACCATTCTATTTGCTGCCAGTTATGACCCAGTTCTGTCCGACTCTCCTTGTCTATCTGTATCTGTTTGTCCATCAGTATCATATTTCTCTCGGTGTTGCTCTCTGTGTAGTAATGTGAACACTGGTCTAGCTCTGATTTCTCTTTGTCTTCTCCACCATCCAGTGGCTGCCAAATTAAGTAATTTTTTTCCATGTCACCTTGCAGGTCCACTTAGAGTCTGTTAGTTAGGTTCCTGAGAGAGGTTTTATCTGCTGCAGGCATGGCCATATCCCGCAGGGATGTTGCAGGGTTAGTTCGCCACTGCTTAGCCAGTCTGACAGCTAGCACTAATTCATGTTATGGTTGCACTGATGCTGGACAGGTTCATGACAGCTGCCACAAGTGCATGTGGCCTAATACTGCACACAGATAAATACATGCTGCACACACATAAACCCATGCAATACATATACTGCTCACACATAACCACATGCAATACATATACTGTACACACATAACCACATGCAATACATATACTGCACACACATAACCACATGCAGTGGCGTAACTACCGCCGTAGCAGCCGTAGCGGTTGCTACGGGGCCCGTGAGGTTCAGGGGCCCGGGGATGCACGCTCCCTGCAGTGCTTTTCCACGGCCTGGGGTAAGTGGTCCGGGGCTGCAGTGCCGGGTGCCTGCCGGATCGTGCCCCCGGGCCCCTCCCTCTCTGTGCATCTACACATGTCTCTTGAGCCCACCCACCTCTTTCCGGGATCCCTGCCTGCTCATCTCCTTGACCCGCCCCCCATACCTGGTGAAGGTAAGCGCGAGTCCCGCGACACTTTTTTTTTAAAGAATGCGGCGGTTTTTCCGAATCCGTCGGGTTTTCGTTCGGCCACGCCCCCAGATTTCCGTCGCGTGCATGCCGGCACCGATGCGCCACAATCCGATCGTGTGCGCCAAAATCCCGGGGCAATTCAGGGAGAATCGGTGCAAATCGGAAATATTCGGGTAACACGTCGGGAAAACGCGAATCGGGCCCTTAGTAAATGACCCCCAATATATACATAAATGCACACATATATACAGTATGCAAAGTATAATACACATATACAGCACATACATACCTTATACAGCATATACATACATGCACACATATACAGCATATTCACACATACAGCCGATACACACATACATTTATATAGTCTGCGTATCCTGGGGGTTGTCAGAGGACACAGATATGACTTCATGCACCCCAGTAGCTGCTGCGGTTGCTACGGGGCCCGTGAGGTTCAGGGGCCCGGGGATGCACGCTCCCTGCAGTGCTTTGCCACGGCCTGGGGTAAGTGGTCCGGGACTGCAGTGCCAGGTGCCTGCCGGATCGTGCCCCCGGGCCCCTCCCTCTCTGTGCATCTACACATGTCTCTTGAGCCCACCCACCTCTTTCCGGGATCCCTGCCTGCTCATCTCCTTGACCCACCCCCCAGCCACCTCTCTGACCCGCCCGCTCATCACCCTGACCTGCCTATAAAATTGATATTGTATGTATATAAAGATATATAAAATATATAAAATTACTTAGAAAAGAATTTTAAAATAAACAATTGTTGATTAGATAGGTATCTTGTTTACACTCATCATGCTAAAGGACTCCTCAAAGGAAGCCCTGTCGTTTAAACTTTTGAATCCCACCCATGAGTGCTAATTGGTTTGTCATGATGTCAGTGGCCCGGTCCATCCATTTTTAGATCGGGACTCTGATATCTCGTAAGAGGATTGTCTTTGAGAGATGAGCGAAGCACTAAAACTCGGGGCTCGTATATTGAGACGAAATTTTCTGATGCTCGAGTGCTCGTCTCGAAAACGAGCCCCACTGAAGTAAATGGGAGACGAGCATTTTTTCAAAGGGACCTGGTTCGAGGAATAAATGTGTTAATTAATGAAAAAGAATGTCTCTGATAAGTTAGCAGATGTATGCAAACATCTGCCAATCTATCTCATCATGTTCCGCGCGTATTATCTCCCGACAAGTTAGCGATGTGAAGAACAGTGAAGAATAGAATAAAAACAGTGAACAAATCATTTAAGTGAAAAACACAGTGAAGAATAGATGCAGATGTCGGCACATCTGCTACTTGTCGGGAGATATGCTGTCCGGGATCGCTCCTCTCTTCCATGAAGTCTCCCGATGTCTCCGTGCCGCTGCCGATGTCTCCGTGCCGCTGCCCGATGTCCGTGCCCACGATGTAACCGTGCCCCGATGTCACCGATGCCCCGATGTCCACCGTGCCCCGATGTCACCGTGCCCCGATGTCTCGTGCCCCGATGTCTCCGTGCCAGCTTGCCCCGATGTCTCCATGCCCCGATGACCGTGGCCCGATGTTCTCCGTGCCGATGCCGATGCACCGTTGCCCATGTCTCGGTGCCGCTGCCCGATGTCACCGTGCCCCAAGCTCTCCGTGCCCGATGTCACCGTGACCCAGATGTCTCCGTGCCACGAGTGTACTTCAGTGCCCCGATGTCTCCGTGCCCCGATGTCTCGTGCCCGATGTCTCCGTGCCCCGATGTCTCCGTTGCCAGATGTATCCGTGCCTAATCTCAGTGCCCTATGTCTCCGTGCCGCTCGTGTGCTGCCCGATGTCTCCGTGCCGTCCCGGTGTCTCTGTGCTGCTCCCGGTGTCTCTGTCTGCTCACCGTGTTCTTCAATGTGTTCTCACACATATATATTGTTACTTCAATGCTATTTTGGTCGCACGTTCCCGGCGGTCTTTCCGACAAGGTAAGCAGAGTGTGCCCGAAACATGTAACTATTCTTCACTGTGTTCTTACTGTGTTTTCACTTAAATGATCCTGTGTTCACTGTGGTCACTGTTTTTATTCTATTCTTCATTGTTCTTCACTGTGTTTTTTAAATAAATGCTCGATCTCGAGCAGGGGAATACTCGTACGAGCAACGAGCCGTTTCGAGTACCTTATACTCGATACGAGCATCAAGCTCGGAGTGAGTATACCGCTATCTCTATTGTCTTCCCATTTCCCAGTGTTTTCTATCCCAAGTTTCTGGAGCTTGCTAGCTTTTCTGGACTTACGTATTTAGATCTAGTGACCTCTTGATTGTATTCTGATGTCTCTCCGTCTATTGATTCTGTACTGGATTGTTCTCTTGGTTTTGACACATATTTATACAACCATTCTTCTGTTTTTGTGTCTTCATGTTATCATTGGGACAGACAGGGAACTTTGGCGAGTTGTGACCTACTTTGGTCTAGGGTGGTAATGGCAAGTATGTAGGCGAGAACTGTTAGGGCTCACTGTATGTGTCTGTCCTTTCCTTCATCAATTGTTCTTTGACCATCAATAGCCTTACAGTGATTATTTTATATCTCATCCAATATCATTTGGATATACTAAAAATCTAAATGCAGAACAAACTTACAGCTCATTTTACAGCTTCAAGTGCTATGTGGCAAGGCCAATGTCCAAATGACACATCTCCCTTATTATTTGGTCATTATTATCTTAAGATATATAATGCAGACAACCACCATGTGTAGATGAGAGGACACCACCCATGAATAGATCTATCTTCAAGCATTGCGCATAATTTGACAAGACTGAAAAGCAATACCAGGAACCACATATGGACAGAATGGGGCTATTCCTAGGTTATCAAGAGCTCTGGTCTGTTGTCTTTTATAAATCCCATAGACCTTTAACTGAGAAATTCAAGCCACTTGTGTAGAGACTTATCTAGAGGTAAAGGGAACTGTGGTTATCAGTGGGTCAACAGATATAGTCGTATCATAAGGGCCATATTGAAAATCCCCCACATTATTTCCATCTGCCATTTAATAATGGATCTATTACAACATAAAATACCAGGAAAGGAAATTTGACAGTTTTAAGTAACTTGCCTATATTACACAGAAAACGTTTTTACCTTTCACTATGAATAGCAGTAAAGACAAACATCCTTTCTACCGCACGTATTGCCTCATGAACGAATGACGCCTCAACCGCATTCAAAGTATGGCTGCCCCAGTCTCTAGCAGAAGAACTACAGCTTTGAATGGTCCCTCGCGGCCGGCTAAATGCAGAGCTGTATCTACATCAAATAGATAGGATTAGAGTAGGACAACAATTGGACTAATACAGCAGTCTTCGGGGAAGGTATAGTCTGACATTTATAGAGAACTATGGATGGTCTGGTCCTTAAAATAGGAACGGAATGAAATGTGAGGCACATCGTGAGGGAAATCACGATCCTGAAACATAGAGTCATTTTTAAACACATACAACTTGTGCACTTCTCTCTTGGGGCTCATTCACGAAGCCGTAATGGGGGACCGATATGCGGCCGACATATTGCGGCAGGATATGAGGTTCCCATTAGCGCCAATGGTGCCTGGTCACAGTGCAGTAAGCAAAACATTAGTCACCAAACGGGAAATGGCTTTTCTTAGTTTCGTATACGCGCTACTAAAATGGAGATTGTAACAGAAAATGGTTCCGACACATGGTGTGAATTGAGCGAAGAATTTACGTAGCATTTCAACGGTTGCATATAAAAATGATAAAATGTCGGCCACTGTGGCAAAGCTTGTATTTCTATAGATAACTATATAAAAAGTCTCATGATTGCACGCGAAACAACTAGAAATGCGTCAGATGATTTCATTAGTAGTGTCATAGAGACCACATGCCACCAAAAAATACAGTTTGGCACAGTGCCAAGGTGTTATCCTTTTTGGAATAAACTATAGATGTCCAAAATGACTTCCTTTCCTGAACACAACAAAGTTTTTCAGTAATACTGATTGAATGAATCTAAGAGTGATGCACATTTGAGAAAACCAAAGATGAAGCAGAGGTCACCAGAAGACCTGCCGATTACTGGAATATGTTTTAGGCCTTGTAGTAAATAACCCTACTAGTAAATTTGTATTTTAATATAAAACTCTGAGCAGATAATACAGTATCCTCAAATGATTACAGTGGGATGAGGAAGGGTTCATGGAAATAATTTACCTTTCTTTGTCAGGCTTATCAATAAGTGCAATAGATGTATCAGAAGAACCTTGATGGTACGAGTATAGCCTCCAAAAGTGCATAGTGCAAGGCTGTCCAACCACGATAATCACTAAAAAACAACAAAGGCAACATTGTTAAGATAAAATTGAACCAAAAATATCGTCACATATTTAAAGGGGCTTCATTATTTATGAGATAAAGGGGGTTATATATCATACGGCCTCTTCGGCCTCTTGATGTATCTGGCAGGTCCTATGCAGCAGTTATCTCTATGCAGGCCCCTGCGAGCGAATGCAAAGGCGTTGGGACAGCCCATCCTAGCTGGCCGCTGCCCTCCGCTCAGCTGACCGAAAACACCCCCCCCCTTCATGGCCCACTGCCGATAAAAGTGGCGGATTGGGAAAAATAATCGCAAGTGCTAGCAATAAGCTATTATTTGAGATCATTTCAGGGCTTCTACGGGAGAGGCCTTCATAAATATCCCCAAAGAAGCAAAACCACCATAGAAGAAATAAAAAACTGAAGAAAACTGCTGGTATCCCAAAGTAAACGTTCACTGTGCCACTTGGGAAATGCAAAAATGGGGGAGGGAAGTACAACAGACATAATTTGTATATGGTATTGGATTAATTGGAGGACTTTGATCTTTATTGGCCTGTTTTTTTCTCTTCTTTTGGTTTTTTGATTTTTAGGACTTTTTGGGTGGCATTTTTGCGACTATGACAGGGGCTTAATAAGGAGCCGGTGGGTGTGTCTGTTGCAGGGTTCCAAATGTATATAAATGTTTTCTTTGGTTTGCGCGTTTTGTAGAGCAAATTTTAGGTGCCAAACAGAGTACAATGACCCTATGCTTAGTTTAATAAATGCTCTTAAAAGCTCACAAAAAATAAAATAAAATCGTAAACTAAGACAAAGATACAGTGCCCCATTTCCTTACAAATTTACATCACACCAAATCACGTCACAGGCAACTTAAATTATTACCGTTGTTTCATAACCCTAATGACGTGATTTGGAGAGGGTCACAGGCTGGCAATTGAGGGTCTCGTTCCAAGTGGGACAACTGTATAAACAACAGGACCACTTTCAGAGAAACCATTTTGTCTTTCTGTGAGAGAGGACCAAACCCCTGGACTTGAGGATACAGGTGTGAAAATGGGGGAGGTTCATTGGTCAATGTTCCACAGCGGTCTGCACAAAATGTGTTGTATCACACAGTGGGTTTACATCACTCATTGTTACCATTACGGGTTACTCAGTTCAACAACACAACCACTGATTGCTCCTATATGGATGGTCATTTTGTGCCAAAGTATCATTAAACAATGGTGTTTTGAACAGACTGATCATCTCATGACCACAGGAAAGTCCAGCTAAGAGGAAGGGTAACGCAGGACATATATCTGTATGTTGTCAAATAACAGATGGGAACATAACTTTGTACCCAATATTGACTACAGAAGGTTAAGAAGATAATGTTCGTCTTCTGCCTAGTATATATAAGACAAATAACATTTTATTTATCACTCTACACTTGATTGACTATAAACTTCCAGGATAAAGAGAACATCACAGACATGAACACAATCACTTATTGTGTGATTCGACCTCTCTAATCTAAATATCTGTAAGAAATAGACGGTTTTACCTTAAAGAGAGCTCCTTCTTGAGTAAAAGAAAAACTTTTGTCATGTCCATTTTCAGCGCCAAATGCAGGGGAGAGTCATTCCTTTTCATCGGCGTCATTGAGAAGTGTGGAATCCGGCACAAATCTAAAAGTCGCTCACATGTTGAATCGGCCATAGCTTTATTGAGAAATAAAAATAAAGAATATGACTATAGATATTATACATTGTTTTTTTTTATACTTTTAAATTCAATCCATAATAAGTAGATAAGTGATACCTAGCATGTTGTTCAAATCAAGGTTTGTCCTTGAAAAAGTCAGGGAGGGAATTCTTAAGACTAGCATTTTGAACAGCTTAAATCCCAACTGTACTTTGGTGCCATAACCACTAGAGCTCTACCCCGCCGAGCATCCGTCACGACAGATACATGGAAGCGACTCCGGCTTCTTGGTGTATCGCGTCGTGGTCGTGTGCGGCGAGTTTATTTCTACGGCAGACCCTGCCTGCTATAGAAATTCGCGGGCTACGAATTCACGCCCTCCCATTGGCTGGCCGTACCCCCCCCTAGACCCTCAAACCCCCCTGGGTGTGGGGTGGCAGAAAGGGGAAAATAATCATTTCTAATAGTGCTGACAATAATAGATGTGAAGGGCTGCACTTTGCAAGATCGGTTAAACAGGGGAGGGGTGAACTTAACATACTTCATCACCCAAAGTAAGTTATATGATTTGTGTCATCTACCTACCTACCAGTTTGTAGATATATTACATGTATAGATATGTAGGGTATTAACATGTCATGTGTATTCCTTCTTGTGTTGAAAAGAAATTACGATGAAAATTGAACTCAAAGAACAGAATGGGAGGCCTATTGTACATCTCCTTGGCGAGGAATAAATAAAGAACTAAAAAAAAAAAATCTAAGATAGAAAAATGTTAAAACATTGCTTCAAAAATATAACTATTTGTCTGATCTTTTTGAATTTGATTCAAAATGTACTTTTTTCGACACAATAGGTAGTCCCTGCTAGAATGCACCATGGTTTCAATAAAAGAGGCTTCCAGAGACTATAGACAGTACCACAGGGAATAGAAGTGGCGCTGTGAAACAGAACTTTATGTCAAATTTATGCTAATTTCGTGTATCCATAACTGACAATAACGTGATACTATTACAACCAATAGACATCTATTCTACACAATATAAAAACATACAAAGCAGCAAAGGTGCAGAGTGATTTTTATTCTGCTCTTGGAATACAGCGACACGTTGAGCCCAAGAAGATTGTTCACTGAATTGGACACCATGGCGGCAGGCGTAGTGTAGGGGGGTGCATCCGTCCGCATCTTCATCACTCACCAGACTCTTGATGTCCTCCCTCTAACATAAACAAGATGAAAGTATTATGGTAAGGAATAAAAGAGATTTTAAAAGAATTTAAAATTCCCTAAACCTTTATCAATACATGTATATAAAAATGTGAAATGGATTCATGCCTATATATGGAAGCAAGTGTTTATAGATACATTAACATCTCTGTTCCATAGACCACAGATCTCTTTCAAAAATATACAGTCAGAAAATAGGGAATATTTATCAGGGCTTATTGCCAACATACAAGCCCTCAAATAATGAAATTACTGGTGAATTGCCAATGCATAAAAATGTTGAAATGGACCGGAGTGGGGCGTTCCTGCCAATGCTGTGCGCCCACTATAGCCCGCTATAGCCTGCTGCCTTTCATGGTTTTCGCGTATTCATACTAGACACGGCCTGGTTTAAGATTGTATTTGGCACACCCAGGCTGGGGTCTCATACACTGCAGTTTGATAATTGCCTCCATAAAAATCTATTAATGACAGAATCTTGGTCCATATTAGAGGCAGATTGCTGAAGGCAGATTTGTAACCACCCATTCATATTTGTATCTTCAGCAGCTTCGGGGCTCCCTTACAAGCAAGCACATTGAAACCACTATTTGGCCATTTAAAGGGTCTGCTCCAGGTTTTAAAATTATGCGTTTTCACAGAAAGGAATAACTTAAAGGGGGATTCCTGGAATATGAGCGTCGATACAAAAACTGATGATATAAATAATGAATGTAACAAAACTTAATGTCATTAGTCACAAAATAGAGCTTAAATTGTTTGATTTTATGATATACAAAATTTTATGGCCTCTCAAAAGAATGCAGAGTTATCACCACGATGACCGCCACTGGAAACTACAAGTCCCATGATCCTTTAGTTCTCAGTAACTCCTCCTCCCTCTTATGCTCTGTTCCCAGTGATGATCTAACAGGTTTCTTGCTCTGTTACCATAGTAATGATGTGTAACTGCCATCACCACAACACTGGCCCTACTGGATGCACTGGCAACAACCGACTACAGCCCAAACGTAGTGGTGATCACATGACCTGCCCCAGAGGTGCAGGCCATGTGATGTGGACATGTGACCAGCGGCATCTTCTGTCCTGTGTCTGCTCCGTGCGGAGTAAAATTAACAGACTGATTAAAGGGCCAGTAGCATTTTAATCTTCATTACAGTCTATGTCACCAGCATTTTCGCTAAGGGGAGCAAAATTTTAAATAACAGCTAATTACATATAGCTATATTTAAGGACACATTTATATATGAATTATGGTGATTCTGGAATACCCTTTAATACTTAGAAGGATTCCAGCCTTTTGAATGCATGGATGATGAGTATGCCTCTCACTGTCTTTCCTAGAAGTCCTGTTCTGTTTACCTATATCATATTCTGTTCCCTGATAGGAAATCAGAGATCACTTAACAGGTTTGATTTGAAAGGTTTATACCAAGATTTATTGCTATTTGATTGGCAGAGGTGTTACTGCAGGAACCCTTATCTTAAGAACGGGGTCCCGTTCTCATTAAGGTCATCTACACACTGGATGAAGGATTGTAAACCAAGCACACTGACATACTGGTGTGTACACTCCTATGGTAGGATCTGCTCTTATTTTAGCTTCTTATGCCCGTTTTTTCAAATTAAAGGTTTAGATATTAAGCAAAATGAGCCGAAGGGCTCCCGGCTCCATAGATGCAAGGGAGCCAGAGCCCCTCAGGCTCATTTGCATGATGATTAAAACCTTTTTGAAAAAACAAGGGCTTAAGAAGCTAAAATAGAGCGGATCCTGCAAGAGGGTGCAAACACCTCATGTCAGTATGCTTGGTTATAACCTTCAACCTGGTGGTAGATGTCCTTTAACTTATGGAGCAGAAGTTGAGCACTCATCTTGTGGTCCATTCAATTCTCTCCAGGATGACCAGCTTCCAGGTGCGTAATACCGCCGTTAGCAGCCGTAGCGGTTGCTACGGGGCCGTGAGGTTCAGGGGCCCGGGGATGAACGCTCCCTGCAGTGCTTTGTCACGGCTGGGGACGTGGTCCGGGGTGCAGTGCCGGGTGCCTGCCAGATCGTGCCCCCGGGCCCCCCTCCCTCTCTGTGCATCTACACATGTCTCCTGAGCAACCCACCTCTTTCCGGTACCCTGCCTGCTCATCTCCTGACCCGCCCCCCAGCCACTATCGACCCGCCCCCCTCATCTCCCTGACCTGCCCGCTCATCACCCTGCAGGGTGGCACAGTTGACACTCTGCCCCTCCCTTCCCCCGCTCGGCCCCCCCCTCCCCCGCTCGTGCCCCCCGAATGCATCTGGACACCCACCTGAACAACTGCCTGAACACCCATACAGCCCCCAAACTTCCTAAAAGGTAAGTATATACAGATGTATTCATCTGTATGTATATATGTATTTATCTTTTTGTATATATGTATTTATCTGTATGTATATATGTATACATATGTATACTGTGTATATGTGCATATACTGTGTATATGTGTATATATGTATATACTGTGTATAGATGTATGTACTGTGTATATATGTATATATTGTATATATACTGTGTATATGTGTGTATATACTGTGTATATGTGTATATATTGTATATATACTGTGTATATGTGTATACATTGTATATATACTGTGTATAAAGTGTATACATTGTATATATACTGTGTATACATATATATATATATATATATATATATACTGTTTATGCATATTCTGTATATAAATATATATGTAAATCCTATGTATATTTGTATATATGCATCTACTATGTATACATGTATATACTGTGTATAAATGCATTGAAGCAAATACTGTATTTTTACATGCATATATTTATATTAGCATATATATGTGCACATTTAAATATATGTGCATATATATATATATATATATATATATATATATATATGATGTGTGTTTTTGTATGTGGTAAGTATGTATGCTGTATATACTGAATGTGTGTGTATATTCTGTATGTATATGCAGCATGTGTGTATATAGTGTTTTTATCCTGCATGTATGTGTATATATGGTCAGTGTATACTGTATGTGTGTATGTATATATATATATATATATATATATATATGTGTGTATTGTAAATGTATTATATGTATATACTCTGTGTATTAGTGTATAAAAGTATATGAGTGCATAAATGTGTGTGTATAGGTCTATACTTGTATGTATAAGGGTGCGAGTATACGAGTGTAGAACTTTATGTGTGTATATAAAGGTGTGTATATATCAGTGTATAAATGTGTGTAATTGTATAAACATGTCTGTATAGGGGTACATTCCCAAGAACATATGGGGGACGTATATATCTGGCCGCAAATTTGCTGCCGGATATACTTCCCCCATAAGCTTCTATATGCATGGGCTCGGTACGGTGAGCACGAGTACTCACTGTTTTGAGCAAAAGAGATAGAGCCTGCTCTATCTATGGCCATAAGAACGGCCATGTGGCTCTATTCTCTATGGAGAGGGGAGGGGTGAGCTGCGCTCACCTCTCCTCCTCTCCAGCGCGCCCGACGTGTGCCTGCCATATATATATATTTTAAGGGGAAGGGGGGCCCCATGCAGAAATCTGCTATGGGGCCCAGCCTCTCCTAGTTACGCCCCTGCCAGCTTCATCATCTCCATCCTCGGGAAATCTGTAATTGCCAAGCACAGTGCTTGGTTATACCTGGCAGTTCCATTAACTGGCTATGAGATTGCTGGAGATACCGGAGCGCTATGCTCAACCTACCTTTCTATCAATTAGTGAGAACAAGACCCACACTTTTGTTTTCCTTCACTTCCCATTCAAGCAGTCAGATCCGTACTGATCAAATTGTTTTCACCTATGCTTTAAATAGGGGATAACAATTAAACTTGGAACAACCCCTTTAAGTAAAATGGCCACCCTCAAGGCAAGTCGGTTACATGACCGATACAGTCAAAAAAGGATTGACAAGTTGTAATGCAAATTAACCTGTAACTACATAACCACAAACTGCAAAAATACATACATGTAGAAATTCCTCCCTGATGTTCTTCAAACCCCCCGGCTGCAATACAGTCAGATGAAGAAAATTCCTTCCATAATTATCTGTCAGCTTTACATCAGTTCCTATGAAAGAAAATACAGATTACATTGTAATCCAGTGTTAAAAGGGTTTGCCCATTAAAGTAGCTCGTAGAGTAATCATGCAGCCAAGAGACACTTTTCATGAGAAGAATCTGCCCTGCCCGACTGTAGGCAGATTTATGGTCGGATCCTGGGGCAACCGAAATTGTGTACACCAGGACTGGTGAGATATAGGCTGGAATTATATCTGTCAAATGCTGTATTTATGTTAATAACAGTGAATTAGAGAATGTGTTATTTTGTTATCCTGAGTATATTTAAGAATCTTGACTTGGAGTGGGAAAACTGCTTTAAAGTTTATTGATATATAGACGGCTCTGAGATTACCCATTCCGAATTTAGGAAATCAAAAAGACAATGTGGGAATCCAATAACTCCCTTCCCCCACGGGTACTGTACAGGACTGTTATACAAAGAGGTTCAGACCTCTTAATATGTGCAGAATTGATTTCTCCCTTGTCAGGTGAGTTTATACCAGTTTGACTTGGCAGATATTTCTATACTATACTATAACCTATATAGTATACATTGCGGGCTGGGGCGTTCACACTCCGTCAAGTCCAGAGTGTCGGAAATATGGTTTTGGCAAAGTATTTAACCTATAATATTCTGCTGCGTTTCTTGTTTTTTACTTGCCTTTCTATGTATTTCCGCTGGTGAAGGATATAATTAGCTTGTCTAGATGTGTGCATGTTTGATGAAGGTCCCGCCTGGTGTAGTTTTGCCTGGTGGCAAGGCCACCAGACAAATACGTCAAGAGGTCTAAGCCTCTTGATGTATCCGTCGGGACACGGGGGTAGTGACCTTAAACAGCGTATAATCAATTCTGCCCTTTTTTGGCTTGAAATTAACTTTACTTATTTGAAAGCGGATCAAAAGTTCATAGACCTAGCTAAAGTGATTGTGCCAACAATTTAAAGAGAACCTGTCACCTCCAAAAACCCTGTAAAACCACAAAGAGTACCTTATCTGGCATCATTGATCTGTTCCAAAGATGTTTCTATAACCGGCCAATGCTATGGCAATGTGCCTGTGCAACAGCATTGGCAAGCCGGAAAATCACCTAATGGGAAAGGAGGCTATCTCGTAATAGCCGCCAGGATGAAAGCCAGCTCCCCACCTCCTTTACTGGATGATAGCAAGGAAAAAGTGTTATTTTCACAAGCATGCTGCAGCATTGTCTGGTTGTACAGACACCTCCGAAACAAATCAATGATACTAGATAGGGCCTGGGTGCCAACAGAAAGGATTATGAGTGCCACCTCTTGCACTCGTGCCACCTCTTGCACTCGTGCCATAGGTTCGACACCACTGTCCTATGCCATGGATAAGAGATATCTTAAATGGATGGTGCAACCTCTTTAATATTCTTCATAAATTAGTAATTTATGGCCAAGTCCATTCTTACCCAATTTTGGGCTGTGCAAGCTATTTTAGGGAGTTGTGGAGTTTTATCTGGGCCTCAACATTCATGTATATTTTTCAGGTTTAGTTATCTATTGCCACTTGGGCAGTGTTTGATCTGTACCATTTTCAAGAAGTAAATTCACAATCTTCCAAGAGGAACATGAAGTAGCCAGGAGAAGAGGCGTGCGTAACTCATTATCCACACTGTCAATATTTGCTTCCTATAAATAAGAGAACAATGTGAGTACACAATGGAAGAAACACAAGATAAAAACTGGTAAAACCCATAATAACTGTACAGATAGCAGGTGGGAGGACTCTCACCTGTGGTCACTAATGTACTGATGGGTACACATTGCATTGCCATAGTACCCTCTATAGTCAAAGTCAAACATCAGAGACTGAATAGTAGTAAATCACTGAATTAGGACATGAGAGCCATTTAATAACCAGAAAGATACAAGGGTCACGTGTTCATCGCTCAATGTATGAAAAGTAAATATTTGAAAAAGTTCAAGGTCTACTTTGGTCTTCTGCATGAGGAGTTTTAAGTGTGGATTAATCATATCTTGATTTATTAATATTGATCGCAGTATTAATCAACATCATAAGGGATATTTTCCTGTAAAATTCAGCATAGAGGGAGGGGAACAGAACAGACTGCATGGATACTCACACAGGACAGTTTATTTACATACCTCCCTGCAGATAGAGAGACACTTAGCTTGTCATATACTGTATATGTAGTCAGCCTGTAGGGGAGGGGGGCAGGACGTGAATTGTAGCCTGATAAACAACAAGCTAATTTGAAATGTGAAGCCCATCATTAAACAATATGGTGATGGGAGTGATATCTAGAATTTATAAGGGTAATTGTAATCTCCTTGCCCTATGACCTAGAAATGTTTATTGGGCCATTGATTTAGCAGTAAATTGAGTTCTCTAATGGAACAGATTTAGCACAATATTGCATTTTTGTACAAAATTTATTAAAAATGTACTTACCATTGATATTAAATACTCTGCCAGGTCCACATGATCAAACAGACACGATCTACAAGAGAAGAATGCCCAGGAAAAGAAATGAGTCACATAAGTAACATATTAATACTAGGGAGAAAAGTCGGCAGTGGTACTTATACTACAATGAATACCAACAAAGATACCCTCTACAATCAAATGTAATCCCTATACCAATCAAGAGATAAATACCAAAAGGCAGTATATAGGATCTAAGTAGTTTTTCTAAGGCATATTCCTAATCCTTACTGAACATGATGCTTCATATAAGTGTTGGATTAAATACATCTACACCTTATCATCATATTTTGAAGCCTTTCATTTGTTTCAGGAACAATATTATGAAGCAGATTTATTCAAGGTGTCTTAAAGGACTTCATAGTGCATGCGCCGACTGTCCAGGCAGCAAATTATAGAGCAGGACCTTTTCCAGCCCGAGTTTGCGGCTTGGCAGTCATTTCATCAGCGTGGTATGTGCCCCATTGTATGCGCCCCTGAAACATCACAGGTACATGTGCTTGGGGCCTAAGACAGTGGAAAGTTAGTCCACGTCTTGGTAATAAGAAGACTCCTACCATTTATAGAAAATCTACCATCAACCATCCAGCATGATAAACCAGGGGCACTTACTCATAGATCCAGGCACTGTGACTGTAGTCATCTTCTTATACTTATTATATATGGCCTCCTCTATTCTAAAATCAACTTATAGTAATGATAATTTGTTTAGCTGTTACCAGAGTTGCTTTGCAGGCTGTTACACTGGGCACGGGTACTTCTCCCATCCAACTGTGTGCTAAAACTTCCTTTGCTGCTATGAAGTTGTAGCAGGCAGGGGGTGGGGGCACTTGCTGAAGGAGCAGGGGGGAAGGTTACCAGCCTGTGAATCTACAGCAAGGAGGGGCTCTGGTAACACCGCAGGGAGCACTTATGGCTCATAAGTATAATTTTACAAAATCATTTTAGAAGGAAGGAGGCCATGGATAACATACATAACACCTGGATTTATGAGTAAGTGTCCCTGGTTTATCATGCTTGATTTTGATTTCCTTTAACCCTTTTGTTGACAAAGACAAATCTCATCTCCTCACAGGATGGCACCTCAGTGGCCAAGGATGTATGTGACATATTCCTGGTTCAAGGAGCCATTTTTCTTTGGGCACTTGGTACATAGGATCTAGTTTTGTTTTCTCTTTCATAATAATCCAGGATTGTGTTTATGGGTGCCAGGGATCTATGGAGATTTAAAGTGACAGTTTTGAGGTGTAATTTTTATATACAGTAAATTCTTCCCAGTCCATATCTCTAGTTTTCTGGCACCTAAAAACACACCCCTAGATTCATATAAAAGAGGAGATTTCAGGTGCCAAGGATCCAAAGTTATAGCCCCCTGTAGTGTTCCCCTCCGTCCTCAGCTTCTTAGACACTTGGCAGAAAGAAGGAAAAGAAGAAGGGTGCACAGAGGAGCTTCTCACAGCTCACATATAAAGTAAATATTTGTTTATCTGTAGCTAAATTTAGGAAACCGATAACATGAACTTATGTTCATGTTATTAACCTTCTCTTAACCAGAACAATCAGAGAGCACACAGGATCTCTGACTGTCATATATTGAGTGATCGTTTTTTTATGTAATGGAGGGAGAGGATGACCATTCAATCCTCTTCACTTAATATGGGTACATATTAACATTGCAACCCAGAACATGAAAAATACCTTCCCTCCAAAGTTATAGTGTTCTTACTCAAGTTCTTATGAACCTCGGTAGGTTCCATTATTCCACTGCTAATACAATGGGGCACATTTTACATCTAAAAATGAGCTTTATTATCTCCTTAGCTCGGTTTATGGATATATAGCTTTTTATTTGGGTTCCCGTTGTATAAGGTAGTTTAAACTAATATATCTGTTGAAACACAGTCCAAATTTCTGAAAAAATTTTTGGTGCACCCCAAATTCATCAGAAAGTAGTGTGTGAAAAATGAAATTCCTGGTGACAGGAGTGCTTTAAGGTTCTGTTGTACACAGGAATATGAGTCAAAACTACTCATAACAAGTATTATTTATGATCTTCTATAATACTATAAATCCCATTGTTGATCAGGTAAATGCTACTAATCCTCAAAATGCCAGATGGTGATCGGAAGCTACACCTTAATGGCAAATAATAAAATGATAAATGTAAGAACATACAACAGAAACTCAGCACTTAAACCAAGCTTCACTTAGTCCCAAGCAGTAAAGGCCTGTTCAGGGGGACATGTTTCCCCCCATTTTTCCATCAGCAGTCAGATTCCCTATGATAACACATTGATACTTGTTATGGCGGCAGAACATCATGTCCATGTGTCATCATAAATGTCTGGACAAAAGAAGCAGATGGAAGCGATAACGTCTGCTCATCTCTGAACCTACTTAAACCATAAAGTTAATAAGTTAATATCATTTAGTTTCTAAACAAACTGTATCTGGTCAGCAGTCTCTTTACAATGTCATGTTTATGGCTATATATTATAACTAGACAGCACAATATTATACCTATGCACATATAGATAGCACTATGGAATATATGAAATAGGTTGTCTCACACTGACATATTGGAGTCACTAAAGTAAGCAGGGCCCTTATTCCTGATGTTATACAAAAATAAAATACTGGTAAGCCTTTACAGAGTAATATGTAATCTCTGATCCTTAGTGCTGCGGAATATAATATAAATGTATTATCATGTAATACATGGAAATCAGAGCAGCTCTTGGCTATAGCTCATAGAGAGGCGTGAGTGCATGTCATATGGGGAGCATAATATTGCATCATGTTTAGGCTACATTCACACGATGTATGCCCGCCGTACCGTAGGACGGCGGGCATACATCTGCGCTGCGGAGAGGAGCAGGGGATGAGCGCTGCTCTCCCCCGCCCCTCTCCATAGGAAGATACAGCGCATGTCCTATCTTTTCCCGGGCTACGGAGCTTGTACGGTGCCGCACGTGTGCTGCACCGTACCTCTCCCGCAGAGGGCCGTGAGCCCATAGAAGTGTATGGGGGACGTATATCGGCCGTACATACGCCGGCCGTATATACGTCCCCCATACATGTGTGTGAATGTAGCCTTATGGAGTAAATACCCAGTTATTTACCAATGGGTAGAAGTCTTTGCACAAGCAATATTTAAATGACAGTATGTTGGACGTACAAATGATTTTGGCGTTACTGTTTATGCTTTAAAGGAAACCTACCATTTGATTTCATACATTATGAAAATACCTTTAAAATACTGTAGCAACACTGACGCAGAACCATTTCTTGTTTAATCCCTGAGCTGAGTGGTTTTGCTAGAAAAAACTATTATAAAATTCAGGACCTTGGGAAAGCTAGGTTGCATGCTGCTTGCCGTTCATAAGCACATTACATGGAGCTTTCTGAACTGTCCAGACAGGACTTATCAACCTGAGCGGGATCACTGATTATTTCTGCCTGTCAGGCACCACACAGTGATTACATCATTCTCTGAAGCAGTGCAAGAGGAGAAACACCGAGCCAGGCAAAGGAGCGACAGAGACTCACTATCCTAAATTTTATAATTGTTTTTTCAGCAAAACCACTTAGCTCAGGGAATATACTTCATTCAAAGAACTTTTTTTGTTTTACCATATACATTTTCGTCAAACAATTAAAGTAACAACAATGAGAGTAAACCCAGAACAATCAGAGAGTACACGGGATCTATGATTGTCATATATTGAGTGATCATTTGTGGAGTTTTTCCATAAAGGAATTATTTCTGGAACAGATTTCTGCCTGCACCTTAACCACGAATAAAGTAGCCAACACTTAGACCAAATTTATCAGTAGATTGTTTTCTATTTGCTTTCTTACTTATGCAGTGGAGTTTCATTATTTCCATCTGGCAAATCCACAATTTTCTTGTCGCCGGTGTAGGAGGATACCATGAATTTCACGATTTCAGTCGCTCCTTGTGAGGCCGCAAAATGAAGCGGGGTCGCATTATCAATCTTAGAATAAAAATGACCGGTTACTTACTTTATCAAAGATAGAAGGAATGACAATTGTATCTTCGATGACTAAGAACTTTCTAATTAATTGATCCTGGGTTCAAGGCAAACTAAGGCCATCATCAACTTGGTGCCTATAAAGTTGTGTGCTCCCTTTCTTGTCTAGATTTTTTTACATCAAATATCCAGCCTTTCAAAATAGTATGGTTTTGAGATATTGGGGCAGATTTACTTACCCGGTCCATTCGCGATCCAGCAGCGCGTTCTCTGCGGTGGATTCGGGTCTGGCCAAGATTCACTTAGGCAGTTCCTCCGACGTCCACCAGGTGGCGCTGCTGCGCTGAAGTCCGCCGAGGCCTGCCGTAATGCACTGAAGTTCACCGGCCTATTCCTGGTGAAGGTAAGCGCGAGTCCCGCGACACTTTTTCTTTTTTAAATGCGCCATTTTTTTCCGAATCAGTCGGGTTTTTGTTTTGCCACGCCCCCCCCCCCATTTCCGTCAAGTGCATGCCAGCGCCGATGTGCCACGATCGCGTGCACCAAAATTCCGGGGCAATACAGGGAAAATCGGCGCATATCGGAAATATTCGGGTAAACGTCGGGAAAACGCGAATTGGGCCCTTAGTAAATGACCCCCATTCTGTCCTGTGATGTCTATCCTATAAAATATGTCCTGCTGATTAGTAGCCTTCTTTGTATTACTTGGTATTGTACTGAACAAATGATGAATTTGGAGTTTTTGTAGGGTAAATATATCCTGTATTATATCCTCTCCATGGAACTGGGAGCTGAGCCAAGTTTATTTGGCCATGTTACTAAACAGAAAATATATCTGACCTGATATTGACGACCTATGGGTGTATATGTCGATTTTTAAAAAAAACTCAAAGTCCCCTAATAAACTATATTAGAAAAATTGTTTTAAAGCACGTCCCTTATTCATTTAAGAAAAATAAGTAAATGCAGTAATCTAACTGGATGCAAGATTATTTAGAATTTCCCAAAGCAGATCCACTGGGATCCCATCATGAAGCCACTGATAAAGTGACCCCCCAACTCACTAAAGTAAAGAAATATTCTAGATTTTTCTTACAGTGGTAAAAGAAATCTTATAGATCCTAGCTAACACCTGTCCTGTAAAACATGCAAACACGGTAAAATAGCAACTACCTGTTTGAGGTCGATTTTCGCTCCATACCCTATGCAAGCTTTCACAATTTCTAGACGCCCATTTTGTACGGCCACGTGAAGTGGACTGCTTTTCTCATTATCTGTGAAATTGATGTGGTCTTCGATGCTAAATCCAAATTCTTCCCCTGGAAGGCAAAATATACAAATGAATAAAGAGTGATGAAGATAACATATTCTTACTAATAATGGTAATTTTAGTGATACCTTTCTTTAGAACTATATCCATGCACTTTAAGGACCCTGCGAATGCAGTCATGTGTATTGGGAAGCATCCGATCTTGTTTCTCTTACAAAGCTTTGCATCATGATTAAGCTGGAAGAGAAAGCAATGATTTTAAGAGAAAACTATAAAAAAAAACACTTTAAACCTTTCTAAAATGTGCATATAACCTATTCATACTTACCTAGTACAATCTGATTCAGAATATATAGGGACAGATTGATACAAATTGAAATGCTCCAGAATCTTAATTTGTGCTTTGATTTTTTTTAAAGGCTAATAGATCTTTTAAAGTTAGGCTCCATTCACACTTTTGTGGGAAAAAAAGGGCTGCAAAGTCATAAATACTTAAAATCAACATACTTATTGATATATAATAATTTCATCGTCATGTTATAATTTTCTGAAACATCGTAATGACTCTCCAAACTCTCAATTCCATCGTCAATTTCCTGTAACCCTACTGTCTTTAGAATCTTTGGCCCTTCCTTGAATGAGCTCCTCCATGTAGCTGCTTGTAGCCATTGTATACATCAGCTCCCTTCTCCTCCTTTTCGTCTCCATGCTGCCTTCAGGTGACAGTTTGAAGGGGGAAGACTTCAAACAATGATATCTGAATCATGGCACCCAGTTCTTGTGCCATTTTAAAGAGCAGCATCTCCCCTAAAATCGGGTGCCAGCGCACGATGCTACCCTGCCCTTTATGTAGCTTTGGATATACTAAGAGTATATCAACAGCTGGACGATTCTATGACAGGTCCATTGTGCTATAACCTGCTTTAGCAATGTGCAAAATCCATTCCATGCTCTATTGGAGTGGAGGTGGCTTTAGGGTGAAAATAATTACAATTCCTGGCTGTAAGATTGTAACAAGCCTTGATAAATCCCCCATTGTATTTCTAGGCGCCACAAACACAGCTGCATCCATTGTTAAAGTTATAGTCATGAATGAAAATTACACTGCAGAGCGTTACGTCAAAAGTATATATTTCTGGTTCTGTGGCACCCAGAATCAAAATCCTTATGTGATATTATAGTGGGAATTCTCTTTGAAATGAAACCAGAACTGTGTCTCTAGGTGTCATGGTTCAGAATATATAGTTGTTTGTAGCTATCTCCTATTTTCTGGGTAGAGTTTATTATTTCAGCCATGCTCTGAAAAAGCTGAAAAATTATGTCTATTTTCAGGGTAGGTCTTATTTTTGGAGAAAAATGGTATTAGCAAATATTAGGGAATCTGCCTGGGTGACCACAGAGCCTCTGTAGAAGTCCTTGCCTAATAAACTATATTAGAAAAATTGTTTTAAAGCACGTCCCTTATTCATTTAAGAAAAATAAGTAAATGCAGTAATCTAACTGGATGCAAGATTATTTAGAATTTCCCAAAGCAGATCCACTGGGATCCCATCATGAAGCCACTGATAAAGTGACCCCCCAACTCACTAAAGTAAAGAAATATTCTAGATTTTTCTTACAGTGGTAAAAGAAATCTTATAGATCCTAGCTAACACCTGTCCTGTAAAACATGCAAACACGGTAAAATAGCAACTACCTGTTTGAGGTCGATTTTCGCTCCATACCCTATGCAAGCTTTCACAATTTCTAGACGCCCATTTTGTACGGCCACATGAAGTGGACTGCTTTTTTCATTATCTGTGAAATTAATGTGGTCCTCAATGCTAAATCCAAATTCTTCCCCTGGAAAGCAAAATATACAAATGAATAAAGAGTGATGAAGATAACATATTCTTACTAATAATGGTAATTTTAGTGATACCTTTCTTTAGAACTATATCCATGCACTTTAAGGACCCTGCGAATGCAGTCATGTGTATTGGGAAGCATCCAATCTTGTTTCTCTTACAAAGCTTTGCATCATGATTAAGCTGGGAGAGAAAGCAATGATTTTAAATGATTTTTAAAAAAAAAAACTTTAAACCTTTCTAAAATGTGCATATAACCTATTCACACTTACCTAGTACAATCTGATTCAGGATATATAGGGACAGATTGATACAATTTGAAATGCTCCAGAATCTTAATTTGTGCTTTGATTTTTTTTAAAGGCTATTAGATCTTTTAAAGTTAGGCTGCATTCACACTTTTGTGGGAAAAAAAGGGCCGCAAAGTCATACATACTTAAAATCAACATACTTATATTGATATATAATCATTTCATCGTAATGGTATAATCTTCTGAAACATCGTAATGACTCTCCAAACTCTTAATTCCATTGTCCATTTCCTGTAACCCTACTGTCTTTAGAATCTTTGGACCCAATTTCTCATGTCTACCAATGGCCCGTTCCATGAATGAGCTCCTCCATGTAGCAGCTTGTAGCCATTGCATGCATTGGCTCCCTTCTTCTCCTCCTTTTCATCTCCATGCTGCCTTCAGGTGACAGTTTGAAGGGGGAAGACTTCAAAAATTATATCTGAATCATGGCACCCAGTTCTTGTGCCATTTTAAAGAGCAGCATCTCCCCTAAAACAGGGTGCCAGTGCATTATGTTACCCTGGTGTGCTATAACCTGCTCCACCAACATGCAAAGTCCATTCCATGCTCAATTGCGTTGGAGGCTGCGTTAGGGTGAGAATAATTGCAATTTCTGGCTGTGCAACGGTAACAAGCCTTAATAACCCCCCCCCCCCATTGTATTTCTAGGTGCCACAAACACAGCTGTATCCATTGTTAAAGTTATATTTACTAAGGGTCTGAACGACGCACTTTCTTTGGGTTTCCGGAATATTTCCGATTTGCGCCAAATTGCCCTGGGATTTTGGTGCACGCGATCGGATTGTGTCGCATCGGTGCCGGCTTTCACGTGACAGAAATCGGGGGGCGTGGTCGTCAGACAACCCGACGGATTCAGAAAAAACGCGGAATTTAAAAAAGAATTTGTGTCGCAAGATCAGCACTTACATGCACCGGCATGAAGAAAGTGAACTCGGTGCAGCAGCGACACCTGCTGGATATTGGGTGCACGGACCTTAGTGAATCCCGGCAGACCTCAATCAGCGTTGGACAATGCACCGCGGGATCGCAACTGGACCAGGTAAGTAAATGTGCCCCATTGTCTTAAATGAGGGTTGTATATGAAAATTACACTGCTGAACAATAATGCCTATTTTCAGGGTAAGTCTTATTTTGGAGACAAGCGGTATTAGCAAATATTAGTGAATCTGCCTGGGTGAACACAGAGCCTCTGTAGAAGTCCTTGTATAGATA
Source organism: Engystomops pustulosus (assembly GCA_019512145.1). Taxonomy (NCBI): domain Eukaryota; kingdom Metazoa; phylum Chordata; class Amphibia; order Anura; family Leptodactylidae; genus Engystomops; species Engystomops pustulosus. Next base: position 30,123,228 of record CM033645.1, on the reverse strand, counting down.
TTGTTCTACTGTGTGAGCCTTGGCGTATTCTATCTGAATATTTAATGTCTGTTAAGGTTATTTGATATTTTACATTTATTGTTAGAGAGTGAATGTAGCGGTAGGAGAAGTCTACATCTACAATCATACATGACCAGATATATTTATAAAGGCCAAATGCAATATTATTACAGAATCTATAGACTCACCAGTATTAGTAGGGCTTCTGAGTTATCCTTATAGCAGGCCTGCATGATCGGTGTATTCCCAAGATCTCCTTCTAGATTAATATCGGTCGCACTGTTCTCGACTAATGCCTGCAGGAAAGCAAACAAAATTATCTAATATTTAATATATAATAATAGAATACAACATTTAGACAAAGGGTTATGGGTACAGACAGCCACCAATAAACTACATTTCTATCAGGGTTCCAAATAATGGGGGTGGCCACTTTACCTCATGTTTTTTGTAATGCGAGTGTAAGGGGGGGGGGGCGATCTTTTCCCAGTGAACGTCGCAGAACGGTGCCACACATTGCCGTCTATGGGGACATATATGTGGCTGCAATATGTCCCCACAGACGGGCGTCTGAATGAGACCTAAGTGTGGGGCACAGGATATTAGGTACTTTAATGCACCACTTTCTTGAAATGTAGAGTAAAGTCCTGGTTCAGAAATGTCTTTTACCTCACCAGCTGCCATTCCTGTCCATAAAATGGCAGCAGATCTTCCATGACCTTATGACAGTATTCACAAATACAATGATAAAGGTGTTGGCCACTTTATCTCATGTTTTTGTAATGTGTGTATAAGTGTTGGGGGGGGGGGTAGGATATCAGGTAATTTACCTATATACATCTAGTAATAGTTCGGCTCTTGATATGTGAAGTGAAGATTCTTTTACTGTCTTTTACCTCATCAGCCAGACATTCCTGTCCATAAAATGCAGATAGTCATGTGACTGACGATTGTTCATGACAGTTAGAGATCACATGACCTTCCATCTGCAGCTATTTTATTGTTTGGTAATGTCTGGCTGATGAGGTAAAAGACAGGAGGCTTCACTTTACATATCAAGAAAGCAGAGCAGAATTAGATCAATTTTAAGTTCAGGAATGACAGCTGATGTGGTAAACCCCTATAAGTCTGCAATGAACTTTTTGTCCATAACTTGTAACATAAGCTGACAACATGTAATCATATAGTCAGAGGATTATTTGGTGACCACTTTAATCAGTGCTAGATTTGAAATTTAAATAAATTATCGCCAAATCTGTGGATTTTTCTACTACTAGGCCTTCCTGTAATAAAATACTGGATACCCTACTTTTTCCCCATGTTGGGTTTAAACATATCCGATACTTCTGTTCTACCAGGAGATAACCATGACAGGTGTCTGTGTGCAGCATTTACACCACTGTCTATGTTCAGAACATGCGCCTGCTAGGCCAGGTTGGGTGTACATATATATGGATGGGTTATATATGGCAGCACATGACTGTTCTACAACTGTTTTACAGCTATGACTTCTCCCAACAACAACACTACAGGCGGTCCCATACTTAAGGACACCTGACTTACAGACGACCCCAAATATGAGAAATAATTGGAGTGAGTTGCATGAAATGTACAGAGATATATTTGATATATTAATATTGGCAGAAGAAATGTGAATCTTTGTTGTGGCTTTTATTTTATAAATCTGACATCAACTGCATTAGCCGGAGAAAATAACAACTTTCCTGTCCGTCTGTAAATTGAGGAGTTTTTTCTTTTGCTTATTAGTCAAAATTAGAAACTTGTAAAAATGCATTTCTAACATTTACAAAGGTGTTGCCAGAAATAATATATTAAATCATGTCTATGGTCATTTGCCAGAGGCTATGAACAATGGAATCTTGTTGGTTGACTTTGGTAATAACTTTTCATTTGTTTTTAAAGGACATCTAACACCACATTTACACCATATGCATGCTCATTACCTTAGGGGTGAAGGGGGGCCTTCTGCCGCATACCGGTACATTTGCTACATCGAAATAAAGACTTTTTAAGCTCATGCAAAATGATCCGGAGGCATTCACCCCTCCACTAGCCAAGCACCTTCTGCCTCCATTGGGAAATAATTCCCCCACAAATTAGACAGCCGATGACGTCACCCGGCTGTCTGCTAATCTTGTGCGTGAGCTAACTACCTTGTACAGCCGGAGAGAAGTGCAGCTGCGCAAGGAGACAGATATGCGACTTTGTCCGATGAAGAGGAGGAGTTTAGCTGATAGCCAGGTGTAGCGCTAGCGGCCGTCGACGTGTGGGAATATCAATGAGGGGGCATGCATAATTTATCTTCCAGGGGATCCAGGAAGCGCTCGGCTAGCAGAGGGGTGAGCGACTCCGGCTCATTTGCATAAACTTACAAAGTCTTTATATTTTTGTTGCAGACATGCCGGAAAGTAGCACCTTTACCCCCTAAGGTAACGAGCATGCATTTGGTGAAAGTCTACCACCCCTAAATGTGGTGTTAGATGTCCTTTAAGATTTTAGAAACCTGAATCTGATCAATAAATGGTAGAGGAAGGACTTGGCATACTACCTCCACAATACTGTTATGATGCAAGTGAACAGCCAGGTGTAGAGGGGACAATCTGTAATAGCTGAGAATGTTCGGGTCAGCTCCGCGGCTCAGTAGAACTTTCACACTGTCCAGCTGGTTCTTCTGAACAGCCCAATGTAATGGTGTGCTACCTTTATTATCCACTGCATTGAGGCCTAAGGATAACAAAGGGACAAAGACAAATTTTTTAATAATAAAATAGTTGTGGTCGACATTGAAAGGTTGGTAGAATGAAAGGTACAGGAAGTAAGTTGTAAATATAGGTGATCAGATTGACTTTCACATACAAATTAATGGTCTTCTATGAAGTTGCATTTGCCACTGAAATTTCAACTGTCTTCAGAAATAGGGGATTTATTACCATCAAAACACTGAGAGACATTTATCAGTGTGTTTCACATTAGACTTAGTCCAGTCTTCTGATGTATCTGAATCATCACTAACACCCACAGGAGCCCTTCAGACTCATTTATATGATTTAAAAAGATGATCTTAGAAGGAAGTAGAATATGGATAACAAATAAATATAAGAAGTTTACCACAGTCACTGTGCCTGGATCCATAAGTGTGCCTGGTTTATCATGTTTGATTTTGATGGTAGATTTCATTGTCGAGTCATAGTTTGCACCATCTATTCGTCTAGTTTAATGCCACGTAAATTTACTCATTCTCTTTGAAAAAGTGCCATAAAACGGTTTAATACCATTAATAAATGTGGCACAAAGTTTTTCACTCTAGAATTTTGGTGCACACAGCTTTATATATCTCCCTCGTCGTGTTTTGCTCATCTCTAGCTGCTTTTACTGTATTTGCTGTAACATATTCCATTAACAATTATGATGTACACCCAGTTGTATGTGTTAAATGTCCATTTTCGCTGGATACTTCATCTACAAAGGCCATCTACAAACAGCATTCTGGTTACTATTCTGTATCAGTATTTGGAAGCCATAACCAGAAATGGATCCTAAACACATACAAATCTGTCTATGCTGCTCTTTCTCTTTGTAAAATCTAATCACAAAGCTTATGTGTACTGACATAAAATGCTGTCATAAGAAACTGGCCTTTTCATGACTTTTAGATAATGGTATATTAATATATTTTCTTTAATTTAAACATATATGTCCTATATTTATTATACAGCAACTTTGACCTGGGGACCCAGTGTGACCTGAGATCACCTTATCCATATCAAAAGTGATGGAGAAAAGGTTAACTGCTGACATTTTGTGCCCAGACATTTCGGAGTCTGTAGAATAATGTGTGTCTCTGCAGCCTAAAGCACTCTAAATACAATAATACTTTTAGGTTCCTGATTTCTGAGTTATGCAATCTCTATACGCTGATTGCATTAAAACATTTGGACACACTAATATTACTCAGCTTCTAAACAATTTGGAACAACCCATATGATGATGCCATTTCTTTGGAGGCTTCTGATAGTTGTATTGGCAACATCTGAGTTAATTAGAGACAAACCTATGAATGTATTTGAAGCAACACTCGAAACACACTGCTGCTTTTTGTAACATCATGGGAAAGTCTAAAGAAGTCAGCAAAGATATCAGGAAGAGAACTTGCACAAGTCTGGTTCATCCTTGGGTGACTATGTCCAAAAGCCTAAAGTGCCTTGATAATCTGTACAGATAATTATATGCAAACAAATACAAACAAGCTGGGAATATCCAGCCATTATGCCACTCAGGAAGGAGACGGGTTCTGTGTCCCAACAACCATAGGCATATGAACCGGAGAACAAATGCCAAAGACCTTGTGAATATTCTGTTCTGTATTGACATGGGCTGAAAGGCCACTTTGCCAGGAAGAAGCCAATTCTCCAAAAGAAACATAAAAAAGCCAGATTAATGTTTGCAAATGCTCACAAGTACAAAGACCTTCATTTTTGAAGACATGTACTTTTGTCTGAAGACACTAAAATTGAACTATTTGACCATAATGACCATTGTTACATCTGGGGAAGAAAGGGTGAAACTTGAGAACACCATCCTAACTATGAAACACGGGATGGGCGGCAGCATCACGTTGTGAAGGGACTGGTGCACTTTAACAATCTATGAACACTATGAACAATCTGTTTATCTTCTCCTACTCTATAACAAAAAGACTTCAGATAGGACACCATGCACAATCTGCACAGTTTATCTTGCTCTATAACATGCTCCAACTAGACAGAACACCATACAATGTACTTATTTCCTCTTACTCTATAAATGAGAATATGTTGCATTCTCAGCTAACAAATTGTCTAATTTGTTTCAAGATAAATACTGTTTCACATAATGAACTGGATATTCTCGTATACCTGTATTCAATATTTTGTAAAAAAAAAAAAAAAATTATTACAATCATGACAGCTGTCGCCTTCCGTCCATAAGGACCGTGTTATCTCTAATTTAAACAGGAAGACAAACACTTTCTTATCTTCCTTCTCAAGGTCAAGCAGCTTTCTATGAAATGACTAGAATAACTATGAAATTAGAGAATTCATGTGACTTGGCTCTCTATGACAGACCATACATGCCGTGATTTCACAGATCAGATCCGTTACCAAAATTTCTGAAGGATAACCATAATGAAATAGTGAGTAGCTAACCCCCCGTTATTTCCATTAGTAGCATAGTGGATGGGATTTATACAGATGCCGAAAGATAAAACTACACAGGGGGTTTAGAGTCCAAAAGATGTCATTTATTTCTGTAGATTATATAGGCACCAAAACTAACTAGCCCCAAGTAACCTAAACTAACCATACCATTCACTGTAAGTTTATTGTGGGTTACAGCTGTGGCAAAAAGGAGCCATTCTCCTCTTGTTTCTGTGGGGATCAGAATTTCTCTGGGATGCCATCGTGCAGCAATTGCACTACATGTGGCCCCGGCCTTAGGGAAGATGAACACAACAATGAAATTGACCATTTTTACAGTGGACAACATACGGCTGCACTAAGTCCTATACTTTTTAATAGAGGTCCACGGCCATTATTGTGATGGACAATTAAGATGTAGAACTTGTCCAAGTCTGAATTGTTTTTCACTCATTGTTCATGAGGATCCATGAAAAATGGATGCATATTGTTCATCAATGTCCATATTTCACAGCCAATCTTGTCCATGGTCATGTGCAGTGGGGCTTAGGCTACACTCAGATTGTTGTAACAGAACGTGTGCTTGCCTGGCCGTAGCCCAGGTGAGCACGCGTTGGCACGCAGAAGAGGATGAGGAAGGAGCACTGCTCACCCCTCCCCTCTCCATATGAAATAGCGCTGCATGGCTGTAGACATAGAGAAAGATAGATCCTGCTCTACGCTGCTGTGCCACGCGGCTGAACATACGTCCCTACAACGGCCCGAAGGAACGTGGCCTTAGGCAGTACTATATGTGCCAGATTTTTATCTCATTGTTCTCCGAACTGTGTTGCCATATTATTAGACAAGGTAGATATATGCAGTATAGAATCAGTGCACATAGGATTATATATATTACCTTCATCACAAGTCTCATTGATAATCATCAACATCAGCTCCAAGTGTCCGTATTTGGAAGCGTAATGAAGCGGCGTGGCCTCCGAATCATCTCTACCCATCAGGCTTGAAGGGTTTTTCATTATAAAGCTCCGGATTCGGCACACATTGCCCTCTTGAATAAGCTGAATAACAAATATAATAGTAATTTATTTTACATGCATTATATAGACACATAAACATATCCCATACAAATTTTATATCCACAGCAAGAACATTCAGAATAATAGAAGAAAAACTTCCAATATCTGCTGTGTCATTCTCACTGCTGATATGAAATCTTGGCTGCGGAGATTATAGTTTTAACATGTTATTCAGATGACAAATAGAATATGAAACCTCATGTACCATAGTGTATTACGACTTTTAGTCGTCTATTGGGGTAATTTATTTCAGGATTTAGGATGCTACTTTTTGGCACATTTGATATCTGCACTTAAATTTGTATCTTTTCCACTCACTTAGCAAAGTTTTTGGTGCAAGAATTTTCAGTGATATATCTTTAAAATCCAGATGCAAATACTTGAAAACACTTGAAAATGGCGCAATTTTGACAAATTGTGGTTAAAAAAGTTGCAAATAAACTCCAGTCCTGTCCAGGCATAGGAAAAACTTTAGAAGATGTTGCAGAAGAGTTTGAGACTTTTGTGCCGATAGGCTCAGCTGTCTAATATCTTGACCTCTAAGATAAATCAAACAAGTCCGAAACCCAGAAAAAACGAGAAAAGACCTGCAAAAATGCCCTGGCTAATGATAAACGACCCCCTATGTCATTTATCATTGTCATTTCAAGGGGAACTTAAGTGAAATGACAAGCCCCCCCATGTTACGAATCACTATTCAACAATCTCTAGAGACGATGATCTTAGAAATGTAAATTTTAATGTTTGACGTTCATCAGCTCATGAGATCCTATTCATAAATGATTGATAAATCTCTATAATGAGAAGTACCAAAGCAATGATTTATAAATCATCAGCGTGTATTACTAATATCAGGACAAGAGCGAGAATGAAACACGTGGTTTAGCCTGAGTCACGTTGGAACTTGGTCAATATGGCAAACAGAGATGTGATTGAAAACAAACCCTTAGAACATGTCAGTCCATGTACAGTTCTGGCTTTTTATGGGGAATCAGGATCACAGTAGTGTTATTGAAAAGCAAGCACATATAAAAGTATGGAAAGTACCTTAGAAAAATGAAGGCAATAAAATGAAGATACTACCTTGTCTAAGTGTAACTTAGAATCTTAGTGTTAGAAGAGCCTATATGAAGCCTCTACATACAGTAGTAGAGGAGTGACTATACAGTACTGTGATTTCCTGATCTATGATCTAATATTAGACCAGAACATAGAAATGACATTAACCTCCGCTCCATTCCTCTGCAGGTGTAATAGTATTGGCTGTCATACAGACTTGGGCTCATCTTACAGTCAGGCAAGTTGCCTTGTACACATTGATCGAAAAGCCTCCTAAGAATCTCATGATCACTTTGGCTTTAGAAGTGCTAAAAGAATTCCTTCTGGGCAGAGAGCTTTCAGTACTTGGAGGAAGCTGCACATAATTAAATCAGCATGCTGTGTCCTAACTGTATAAGCAATCCTATATTATAATGTACAAGCACGATATACAGCATTGTAATCTCACATACCTTGAAGATAAGCTGTGGGTCCTCCTGAATGGAGGTGGAGGACTCCGAGTGCAGGATGACCCCATCATATGGCCCACTGTCCTTCTCCCCTGCAGGATGGAACATTTTCCGGATAGACCTCTTCATCATATTTCTTCTGTACCGGAGCTCTCTGTATTATAGCTCCTTCCTATAGATAAAAGAACACAGATATTATATCCAGACTGTGCAGAATTCTATTCTAAAGTTTACTTAACTTCGCCTCCAGCTTCTTAAGAGACCTTTGGGAGAAACATAAGGTTGTGATGTTTCTGAATGGCCTATGCTGTGTATAGTAATGAGCAGCGTGCAATGCATGCTGTAGTGTATAATGTAAGTACATGGAAGGCTGCGATACAGAAACTCCCACATCAAGTCCCGCCTAGAAATCAGAGGCCAATCTCTGGAGCGAGTCCTGACAGGATCAGACACACCACACTCTCTGAAATTCTGGAACCTCTTCTAATACCAAAAAATACAGCAATAACAGCTATGTGCTGCACACCTCTCTCATGGAGCTACAAAAAGTCAAGGGTTGATCCAGTAAACCCAAATTGTAAAACATAGAAAATGAGTTCTGACCGGAGCTCCCGATTCCCTTGCTTCCGTGTGTCTTTCTCTTCCAATATGTCAAAATAGAGCAGTTCACACTCCTCCAGCACAAATTCCTGAATCCTCCGCTAGTGGTAACAGTACAACACTGCCCCCTAGTGGTAATAGTACAACACTGCCCCCCTAGTGGTGAGTTATATGTGTAATTGTTCTGTTATTTATACTGATCCGCTCCGTCCTTGCAGGTTCTGCCGCGTGAGACCCTGTAATGATGGAGACAGAAGAGGCCGCACTACAAGTCCATAGAGGTTAAGACTGTGCTGGGACCCCCTGATGACATGAAGTGGGGGTCCTGCATCACTCCACCGCGGAGCCACCGGCTCGGATCTTCACCTCCTGTAACGCAGCCTGTAGGAGCTCGATCCGTTGGTTCTTTGGGTTTTGTTCTAGGTTTTCCCTGTAACATCCGAATGTAAATAAAAATCTTTTAATAATATAAAACTAATTCTCACAAGTTTCCGCCGCCTCCGATCGTTTCCTGATGATTTTCGCGTCTTCGTGTTTTGTGCATCAAGTTTTTAGTGGTGAATTTCTGATCGCGCTCAGGGCAGAATCACGGATCGGATCCTTGTAGATTCTGTCATCTGATTGGCTAAAAACATGGAATCAGTGTCCGGCAGGATCCCCCGAACATTCCCACTAAGGGAGCACAGGGAAGGTTTTGTGGAGCATGATGGGAAAGCAGTGCTACTGGGGGCATCATCCCACTCTGCCCAACCGGAGAATAGGGGGGCAAGATCAGGGCCTCCAATGCTGTACACGTGGCCCTACCAGCACTGCCTTGGTGCCCGCACAGGGGCCACATAGTAGACGTCTGATTGGGGCCCCATCCAACTTAAAAAATATACCATATACACATAATTATACATAAAGTTCTTCACACACACATAAATATACAGCATACATACACACACATACAGTATATATACATCACACACACATATATACACATCACACATACACACATGTATACAGTATATACACATCACACACACATACAGTATATATACATCACACACACACACACATATACACATCACACGTACACACACACATACAGTATATATACATCACACACACACACACATATACACATCACACGTACACACACACATACAGTATATATACATCACACATATACACATCACACGTACACACATGTATACAGTATATACACATCACGCACATATACAGCATACATACACACACATACAGTATATATACATCATATGCACATCACACGTACACACATGTATACAGTATATACACATCACGCACATACAGCATACATACACACACATACAGTATATATACATCATATGCACATCACACGTACACACATGTATACAGTATATACACATCACGCACATACAGCATACATACACACACATATATACAGCATACATGCACACACATATATACAGCATACATACACACACATACAGCATATATACATAGAAAATGAGTTCTGACCGGAGCTCCCGATTCCGTTGTTTCCGTGTGTCTTTCTCTTCCAATATGTCACTCACAGAATAGAGCAGCTCACACTCCTCCAGCACAAATTCCTGAATCCTCCGATAAGAATATACCGCTATTCAGACCAACACTCCTGCGTTTTTCTTGTGACCTCCTCCGTATGCAACATATGTTGCGGTAGATCGCTGGAAGAAATTCACCCGCAGATAGCGTAGTACAGTTTACACTCAGGATTTATTTAGGTTAAAAACATACTCACAAAAGAGCGATAAAAATGCGCATATAAAACTCCAATATGGGACGCCAGCTGCACGTTCTCGCCCAAATATATATATATACATCACACACACACATATACAGCATACACACACACACATACACATCACACGTACACACATGTATACAGTATATACACATCACGCACATATACAGCAAATATACACACACATATACAGCATACATACACATACAGTAAATATACATCACACACACACACACACATATACACATCACACGTACACACATATATACAGTATATACACATCACTCACATACAGCATACATACACACACATACAGTATATATACATCACACATACACATATACACATCACACGTACACACATGTATACAGTATATACACATCACGCACATATACAGCAAATATACACACACATATACAGCATACATACACATACAGTACGGAGGATTCAGGAATTTGTGCTGGAGGAGTGTGAACTGCTCTATTTTGACATATTGGAAGAGAAAGACACACGGAAGCAAGGGAATCGGGAGCTCCGGTCAGAACTCATTTTCTATCTTCTAATACCAGTAGTATGAATACTATGAAATTATGTCCCCCAATGGGAGGGAGATCGTATTCTTCATATACATCTACCGTATAAAGAAACTGTGACAGAGAGACTTATATCCTAATCATTTATGCAATGGAGCTTGCGGAACCTTTTTATTGTTCTACCAATAATGTGATAAATAATTATATCATTAGTAATGTATAGATTTTATAGAAGGCTGACGTTTTCACCCTCACAAGAATTAAGCATCTATACATTGTATAAAAATCGTGCATGGTAAATGATACATTAATATATTATGTGCAGATTACTTAAAAGCGTTCTATAAATTCAATAAAAATTTGCCCCAAAAAATTGCTAAAAAAACGGCACCGTAAGATGAATAAATGAGCGTCAGAAATGACAATCCACATTCATAAGGGGGTGTAGAAGTTGGCAAATTTGCTCTTATTAAGTGCCAAAAATTCCGCCATAAAAAATGTCAGGAAAGTAGAAGTGCAGGAAAAGTGTCAGGACTCAAAAGGTGTGCCCAGTTGATTGTCGGAAAAGAAGCTAAGTTGTTGTGCCGACATTTAATAAAATATTCAGCAGCAACAAAAGAAAATGCTGATGTTAAAAATACTGCTGCAAAGTCAATAATAAATGCAAATATACGTCCCCACAACATCAGTGTGAAAGGGGCCTAAAATAATACATCTGGTTCCTCTGTTATTCCTCCTACAAATGTATGAATCTATTGAGAACTGGGTGTTATTATTTGGAAAATCCTTACAAGCCATTGTCCAATCAGTTCTGCAATAGTGGATTATAATAAATGGCCTCAGTAGCCCTAGCGTTCTAGATGGCTCATGGCCACCCACCAAATTTTATACTAAGAATGGCCTTCACCCATGAAATCCTTGTACATCTGTTTCTGCCCTCAATACAGATGTACACAAGAGCCATTTAAGGACCTCTGAAGGTCTTCCAAAGGTCCTGAAACAGACTTAAATCAGGAGGAAGGGACACATCCTCCATCCCCCAAGAAGCTGATTCTGATAAACATTGTATCTTAGATGTAGTGATGCAAGTCCTGGGCATGAAAGGCAGCACCTGAATAAGTTTGGATGATTGCCTTATTTATTATGTTAAGGTCAGGAAGTTTACCATCTACACCAGACACAAACTCAAAGGGGTTGGCCGAATGTTCTTTAATGTTTTTCTTTATTAACATTGATATTGAGGTTTGACTACTGCTGCCCCACCTGTAGCAATATTGGGTTTTATAGTTTCCCTGTATAACTGGAAGGGTAAGACATGGATGCTCTCTGCCAGGGCACTGACAATACCTTTACCATCTATGGGACTGCCAGAGATAGCCAAGGACATGTGCCCTGGTCCTAAATTTAATCAGGTAAATGGGACCCTTGATCTCATGATTTTGTGGTGGTGCCAATGGTATTCCCATTGATCAGCATGTTGAAACATTGAAGCGCACCTGGCTCCCTGCCAGCAGTGTGCAATGACTCCTGCGGAAGGGGCAGCTGCAGCCATGTCTCCTCATGTATTCTTCCTCTCCTCCACACCATCCCCCTCCCTCCCCTGTCTGCTCAATAGACATGACATGAAGTGGGGAGGGGATGAGACTGACACAGGCTGCAGCCGCCTCCTCCCCAGGGACTCACCACACGCTGCTGGAAGGGAGCTAGGTAATGCGAATAACACTTACTGGTATATATAAAATACTGAAATGATTTATAATGCGGACAAAGGCATTTTTAAAATCAGCATAGCATAGACTATTGGAACTTGCCACCAGCTACTAAAAATGACTTTCCTGGTGACAGGTTCCCTGTAATGTCCAATCCTTTGAAGGCACATATTGCTGACAGGCTAGTAACACCATATCATTTAGAACCACAAAAGAGAGCCTTATATCATCATATCATCTGTACAAATATTTACTGTAAGTTTTATAATATACCAACTAATTGCTCACACAAATGTGCAAAACTGTTAACTTAGCTGCATATAAAGAATAATTAGCTCAGGTATCAGGCTTGGCTGTGTAATCCTTGGGGAAATTATTATGTATATCCTTATAGGAAGGAAGAGAGAAGGTTTCCTAAGTGCGAGTGATAAGAGGCTTATAGACTTTATACTTACAAGGAAGGATGACTATTTTATTACCAATTATACACATACAAAAAGTATATTTGGCAATAATTAAAAGTTTTGAAAATACTCTTTGAAGGGAGTCTACCACCACCCATTGGCATTATAATCTGTTGGCAGCACGAGGGGGTAATTTATTAAGACTGCTCTTTTAAATTCAGATTTACGAAGAGGCCATCTGTACCAGTTCGGATCTGGCAGAGATTTCAGCAAGAGTCTCTGGTTTTATGGTGGAGGCTATATTAAATATGAAAGGCCAGGGAATTCATTTCCCTGCCCCCCTCCCCCCGCTCGCACCATACTTCACCCCATCACTCCCAAAGTGTTGTGGGGGTAGAAAAGCTTCCCAACCTGCAGCGATGGGGATATTTACATGTCTTCTCTGCTAGAAAACTGTCAGAGAAGTAATTGTAAATCTCCCCCACTGTGATTTCAAAAACACTGTTATAATTTTGAGCCATTATGCCATTCCTGGGAAATTCTCATTTTAATCCATATGCTAATGAGGCAGTTGTTGCACCGAGGAAGTATCCTCTGCAGCTGGAGCGCTGCTATTTCTACTTGGACTACTTTTCTCTCCATCAGATAAGCAGGACATTTGTCTTGTGAGTCGCATGGAATGAAATCGGAAAAAGAGTGATTTAGGCAATGATCTGTTGTTGAGGACATGTTCTAACTGCCTCATTAGCATATGGATTTAACTGTGGAATATTTTGGAAATGGAGATAAATAATATAGGCACTGTATGAAATACATTCCCATTTGCTGCCAGGGTGCATGTGGTATATCCCTTTAAAATGACCAAAAATGTACGGTACATCTTTACAAAACCCCAAGGAAAAAAGCCCTTAAAAATAGTGACTCCTTTTAACAATTTTTTCAGGTGCCCCTACAGGTAACAATTGACCCCAGTTCCTTCAGCAGGACACTTTGTATTTTATCTGATTGCATATAAATATTATTTTAATATGGACAACACTTTTTGTTGTAGTCAAACCCTCATGATTGATATCTGTTTTTACTAGATATCATAATGTCTCCCTTTTATTAAGCATCATATTTCACTCACCTCCACTCGGTTACATAAAAACATTGTCAATATCATATTTCACTCACCTCCACTCGGTTACATAAAAACATTGTCAATAGAGATGAGCGAACACTAAAATGCTCGGGTACTCGTTATTCGAGACGAACTTTTCCCGATGCTCGAGTGCTCGTCTCGAATAACGAACCCCATTGAAGTCAATGGGAGACTCGAGCATTTTTCAAGGGGACCAAGGCTCTGCACAGGGAAGCTTGGCCAAACACCTGGGAACCTCAGAAAAGGATGGAAACACCACCAGGAAACCATCAGGGCAGCATGCATTGATGCCTCTGAGGCTGCATAATCGCAACATTATGCCAAAAGAATGAAGCTAGATAGCATCTAAAACATCCAATAATTGACCCTGACACTATAGGGGACGGCATGCAGAGGCAGCGGCAGCAGGCTAGAGAGTGTCATGGCGACATACCCTAAATGGACTCAGGCTTCAAACCAATGGGTGGCAGAGAGGAACCAAAGGAGGTGAGCAAGAAGTGCTCAAATAATATCGGTACATGATAAAAGTTTGCCAGTATATTTTGTGGATTACACAGCAGGGTGGCGACAAAGTTAACATGGAAGCCATGAAAACAACCCAAAATTCTGCCTGACACAGCTCGTTTGATAAGGGGACCATGTATGCTTACAGTTCATGCCAGTCGCTGCACTTGCTGCCAGTCTCCTTTCGAATAGTTTAAAATAATAATAACCCTCATCCATAAAGCTCTGTATAATGCTGCACCCCCCTACCTCTCCTCTCTTATCTCAGTCTATCGCCCAACCCGTGCTCTTAGATCCGCCAGTGATCTTAGATTAACCTCTACCCTAGTGCGGACCTCCCACTCGCGTCTCCAAGACTTCTCTAGAGCTGCACCAATTCTATGGAATGCTCTGCCCTGGACTATCAGACTAATACCTAACCTCCAAAGTTTCAAACGTGCTCTTAAAACCCATTTCTTTAGGCAAGCCTATAACACTCATTAACTGCATGAAGTTTTAACTCTTCTACTAACCCGTCCTGTGTCGTCCTCCCATCTGTTATCCAGCAACCAACAGGCACCAGACTTCTCTGCAGTCCCATTCACCCTGGACCTGGTATATAAGATGACGGCTGAGTGTTTCAAGCGACAGCAATTCCATTTATTATATTTTTTTCTATTCCCTAAGAAGAATGGCTTGACCATTAAATATTCTTTTACCTCGTGTTACCCCATCATCTTCATAAACCGTAAGCTCTGGCGAGCAGGGACCTCACTCCTGTTGTTCCATACAAATGTTGTGCTCTGTTACATTACATTTGTATTTGTTTCCTATGATTTGTAAAGCGCTGCAGAATATGATGACGCTATATAAATAAAGATTATTATTATTATGGAGGCAGTGAACTAGTAGTAGATTAAAGGTGCTGCAACTATGTTAGTTGGATCTTGTGATGGAGCTGGCGCTCTGCAGCCAGGCGAGCTTTCGCCAATCCAAGCCCCTGTCTCTAGGCTACTCCCCAAACAGCACTTCTAAGAACCTTTTGTATAAGATCAAGTGTAGTAGCGTTCTTATAAGTTTAGGATATGCCGGGTGAGGGGAATGTAAACAGATGCGCAAGAAGCGCTGAAATAATATCCCTAAATGGTAAAAGTTTGCCAGTATATTTTGTGGATAACACAGCAGGGTGGCGACAAAGTTAACAACTTTGATGTGGAATCCATGAAAACAACCCAAATTTCTGCCTGACACACCTCGTTTGATAAAGGGACGATGTATGGAGGCAGCTATATGGACGACTTTTGGAGGTAGCAATGGAGACAACGTGTGGAGGCTGCTATGGAGACAATTTAATTTGGATAGTGCCTGTATGTGGCAGTCCCAAACATTTTTCAAACCAGAGGAGCAGGTAGGTGGCCCTCCAGTAAAATGGGATAGATTGAGTGCCTGTATGTGGCAGTCCCAAAAATGTTTCAAACCAGAGGAGCAGGTAGGTGGCCCTCCAGTAAAATGGAATAGATTGAGTGCCTGTATGTGGCAGTCCCAAAAATTCTTCAAACCAGAGGAGCAGGTAGGTGGCCCTGCAGTAAAATGGAATAGATTGAGTGCCTGTATGTGGCAGTCCCAAAAATTTTTTAAAACAGAGGACCGGGTAGGTGGCCCTCCAGAAAAATGGAATAGATTGAGTGCCTGTATGTGGCACTCACAAAAATTGTTTCAAACAGAGGACCGGGTAGGTGGCCCTCCAGAAAAATTAAATGCATGAAGTACTATAGCAAGAGCCAGTGGGCCCTGTCAAAAAATAGCCATTTTCCTCTGCTTTACTGTACAAAGAGGAGGAGAAGGAGGAAAATGAGTTTTTTTTTTTTTTTTGTGTGTTTTTTTGTGTTTTTTGTTTTTTTTGTGTTTTTTGTTTTTTTTTGAGTTTTTAGAACCAAACAATCCTATCCTATTGCTATGGCTATTTTCTAGCCAAGTATCAAAGGAAGCACACTACTATGCCAGATGAGATGACACTGAGTTATTGCCTAATAGAAATCCAACCCCTACTGAATTTTGCCACTTCAGCCTTTGCTATGGATATGTGCGCCACTAAGCGCAGAACACAGCGGTCGCAAGTCTCACTACAAATTGCTCAGAATTGGCAAGTACATGCACTGCAGAAACTACAGCCACCAGCAGATCAACCAGAAATCAAATATATAGAACGCTACTGTAGGCTTCAAGAAGCTATTTGTATTCTCCTATGGCTATTTTCTAGCCAAGTATCAAAGGAAGCATGAAGACACTACTATGTCCAGATTAGATGACACTTGAGTTTAAATTGCCTAACGAAATCCAAACCCACTACTGAGTTTTCCCACTTCGGTCCTTTGCTATGGGATATGTTGCCACTGAAGAGCTAAACCACAACGGTAGCATCCCCCCCCCCCCCCCCAGTCCCCCCCCCTGCTATTTCCATATTCCTCACAAAATGGTAAAGATGCAAATTAAAATAAGAAAAGTATAACGTTATTATGTATCCCTCAGAAGTGCTGTGGGTTTCTTTGAGAAAAGCCCTCACCTCCTCCTAACAGTCCTCTACTATAACCACCCAAACACCCTCCAAATCTCTTTCCCCCCCATTACCAGCATTCCCTCTCTCTCCTAGCGTCACCCATAACAGATAATTCCGAGCAGCGCGGGCAGATGCTTCTATTCTAAATAAATCCCAGTGTCACCGCTCTTGCCTCTGCCAACCACACACACTGCTATCGACGTTACTTTTAACCCACCTCTCCTTCTGGGTTGCGTTCCATAGATCCACTCGCCTGGCGTGTTTGATTGGCTTCTGTTTCTGGCCGCCACAAAGCAAAACGGCGGGGAGCTGCCATTTTCTACGAGGGGGCAAAGTATTCGTCCGAGTCACAGCAGTTTTTCGAGTAACACTAATGCTCGACCGCGCATCATCAAAGCTCTGACGAAGCATGTTCGCCTCATACTCTAGTTCCTATATGTTTTACTCGTATCTTCTCACCCCCCCACGGAAAGCTCCCCCCCACCCCCATCGCTGCCCCCTTGGCCAGGTGTCTTTTGTCCCCCGTCCTGCCCCCCAGCTCACTCCCATCTTGCTGAACCATCTGTATGCTGTTTAGACAAATGCCTCCGAATCAATTAGCCCCATTCTCCTTGTGGGCACGCAAATGCACCCCTAACGGAAGGCCCTCGGTGCGCAGGGCTCCAATGATCAGTGGGCGACGAGGGAATAATTAAGAAGATCCATTGTCTCCCGGAGCTTATTTTGATTGAGTCCTCGGATTGTCCTCTCTATTTTCAATATAAACAGAGGAACCAGGAGGCATCTTTATTACTGGCAAATACCCCTCTGACCCGGGACCTTAGCAACTCATTCGAACGGGAAGTTTCCGAATATACAAACACAGCACTTATATGATAATTTCTGTTCATTTTTTTTATTAACTGGTTTTTTGTTTATTCCACCCTACATCCGCAAAAATCCGAATTTTTTTTTTTTTCAAAAATATTGTGCTTTATGCTAATCTAGTCACTAGTCATTATTAATGTAAGTTATAGTCAAAAGAAAAAAAGATAAAGATTGCTCAAGTACAGAAATCTACACTTTAAATCGGGGAACGGGTTAGATCTGCCTCGGCAATAAGTTGGACACTTAACCCCGTGGCCGCCGGTCCCTTTATGGACACTCTTTACTGGTCGTTTCCATTTAGCTTTTTGTGAAATCTTCTCTTGATTCACCTCCCAGTAAACCTGGAATAGTCTCAGGGGTGTAGCTATAGACAGAGGTGAAGCTAAGCTCCCTGCTTGCTGCCGTGGAGCAATCTACTAACCAACTCTCCCTCTACAAAAAACCTCCCTATGCCTGCTCAACTAAACCTACATTCACATTTTGGTTTTTTTTTTGGTGATACCTCGTGAAAAAGTATTGTTGTATACAACGTAGCATATCCAGTTGAACCTATATCTTCATTCTGCTCCCTCCTGGTGAGTGATGTACACCACCGGGCCCCTTTATTCGTTAAACAAACCACCATGCTAGTATCGGGGTTGGACTTCCCTTTTAGCTTCAAACTGCCAACTCTAGACCAAAAAGAGAAAACTAAACTCTCTGCCTCAATTTCTTTGTCTTCGTGCATAGATACACAAGGTGCTGGAAGCTCCTCAGAGATTTTGGTCCATCTTTACATGATGGCATCACACAGTTGCCGCAGTTTGTCGGCTGTCACAACAGCCATGATGGCAATCTCCCGTTCCACCATCCCACCGCACCACACCACCACAAAAAGGCCCGGTTATCGCAACCACCGCACAAGCACAAAGACCAAATGGAGAACAAAAAAGAAACAACAAAGAAGAAAGGTCCAAAGATCTGCTTCTATTTGATTGAGATCGGTGACTGTGTGGAGGCCATTTGTTGTCGCAGTGACCCTCTTTGTCATGATGGTTTCAAGAAAACCATTCTGAGATGATTCCACTTTATTGACAATGTGATGATGGCGTCAGCATTAATCCTGCTGAAAGTAGCCATAATGTTACAGGGTACACATGTGGTCATAAAGGGTGGATTGGGTCAGCAACAATACTCAGTAGGGCTGTTGCTTGTAACCAAGGGGGTGCCTCAAGGAGATAGTGCCCAATAAAAATATTTTCCCACACACAATAACCATTTACAACCAGAGAACCAGCCCCCCCCAGCCTGACGGCCCGCTGAGACAGGCGGAGGATGTACCATGCTTTCATGTTGTTGAACTCGCCAAATTCTTCTGACCCTACCATCCTACAGTCGCATAGCAGAAATCGAACTCATCAATCATGCAACGTTTTTTCAATCTTCTACTGTCCAATTTTCGATGAGCTTGTGCAAATTGTAGCCCCTTCCTTTTTCCCCTGTTCTTAGCTGAAAGGGAGTTGCCCCAAAAAATGGCCCACCTGGCCCTTTGTGGTCTTCTTTTTCTGCTGCTGACCCATCTCCTTCCTCTTCCCTCAAGTTGGACTGTAGCTGTTGTCTTCAGAGATGTGCTCTTGCTGCCTACCTAGTTTTTTCACGGTGGTGATATTTGAGGTCATAACTGTTTGCCTTCTAATGAGCCTCGAACATCTGGCCCATCCCTCCTCTGACCTATGTCATCAACTAGCGGCGTTTTTATTTCCCCATTTCCCGCCCACAAGACTGCTGCCGTCGCACTGGATGTTTTTTTTTTTTTTTTCTTTTTCGGACCATTCTCTGTTAACCCAAGATGGTTGTGCGGGAAATCCCCCATTATATTAATCAGCGTTTTTTTCTGAAGACTCAGACCAGCCCTTCTGGCACCAACCACCCATGCCTCCCCACGGACAACGTTCACAGGCCTCAAATCACCTTTCTTCACCCACCTTTCTCTCCGCTTAATCCTCAAATTCATCACCTTTCTTCCCCATACTATATTGCGCGGTTGACCTGCAGGAGATGTCTTGACCATCATTCTACATTCCCTAAGTGCAACTGAGTTTGGCCGCCTTTTATTGGGCTGATAGAAATTAAGTGTTAACGAGCAGTTGGACAGGTGGTACCTAATAAAGTTGGCCCCCCCCGGTTGAGTGCATACCACTCATCATCGGTCCATGGATGTGCCTAGAGGAAGATGCAGCAGAGGACAGCAGTATTGCAATCCTCCCTTGGGCCTCCCCTGAGCCGTATCCATTGACTTTATTAATATGGGGCACTCTCTCCTTCATTCTGCTTTCTGTCTGCTCCCCTCCCCTCCTGGTGAGTAGTGAAATACTCCCGCAGCGGGGTGCCTATGGGATGCTATGGGGACGGATGCCAAGCTGTATTGCATCCTCCCCCTCTGGCCTCCCGAGCGTAGTACTTGCTCACAGGAGAGGTCACAGGTGACATCATTACGGAACAACACACACCACACCCTGTCAAATCAAACTTGGCTTCCTCCCTGATGGTCCCCCCCCCCCTTATCTATTCCCCCCCCGCCTTTCTTTTTTCTTTTTTCAGGTGATCGGGACCAACCAATTGTAATCTCCCTGTTATCTGCCCATCCTATCCTATCCCGTCACAATTGTGAGGATACTCTAGGGTAGAAAGAAATTAGTGGGAAAGTTACTTCCCTAGTGACTTCCCTGTAGACACTAAGCATTCCTGAAGAGGACTATGTTTGCAATTACAAATTACAACTTTTTTTTTTGGAATCCAGGAAACTAGAAATCGACAATTGTGTGGCACAAACAGGGGTGCAAGCCTATAGCGGCTGTAATGGGGGGCCCCTGTAAAGGGGGCCCCCGCACTCGACCCAATCATCTTACCCTACACTAAAGAGTGACGGTTGTGCAAAATATCTACATATATACTATTATAAAAAACTGCACATGGTCAAACCATATTATGTATTAGACATATATGTGATGTTATTGCTGATGTGATAATTTGCTTCCTGAACCTGAGTCAGAAGGTTTTATTTAAATACTTTGTATAGCCCCCCCCAAGGCTGGTTATATTTCATTTCCACCCAGAATATTACAACAAATCAGGTGAATTTAAACCTATTGAATTCCTATATTAAAAACAACCCCGTAAGTGAGACGGGAAATGTGTGAACCGAGCCTAGAAACCACAAAACCTAAACATTATAATTCTCCAATATTGGATGTAACTCTAGTGTTATTAATTAGCACTCATGGGCCGCGTCCAGGGCTTGGCTCGGGCAGAGTTCTTTTTCCAATTTTATGGCTCGTTGGGGAGGTTCATCATTCACAATTGTGTTTTTTCCCCATAATAACAATCAGCCAATGAATAGAATATAAGGGCAAAGCCAGTGGCCCCATAAGGGAGAACTGACCGAATGTCAGGACAACACAGGAATTCTGATAAATGTACTGATTAATCTGTCTATTGAATCTGTTTTCCTTTTTCATTTTCCCATTCCCTGGACAGATGAGAATCTTTCTTCTAGAGACCGGTATAAATTCCCAGTTCGCGAAGACCGCAACCCAGCGAACTTCGTGACACACTCCGCAAATACCGAGATCCCGGTAGACGACCTCGGGAGGCTTGTATTCACGGCGGCGGTCGTTTCTCGCTGCAGGATAAGGGCCCACGGCGAGCCTCTCATAGCCTGTAGTGGAGAGAGGTCCATTTGCATTGCATATTGCTATCACCAAATCTCCTCTTGGTTGTTATCAACCCTCTCAAAAAGATCCTCTCGGTGGGGTTCGGCGATCCCCTCTCCCATTTATCCCCTCTTGTCTTCCCGACTCCCGCGTCCCTGTCTATTATTGTCTTTTAAAACCCTTCATTACAATGTGCTGATAGCACCTTAATAATATGAGGAAAATCCCCATATACTTTAACTACTTACGCCATATAACTGTAAGTATGGCAGGTATATGATAGGACCATCAGGCACAACCTAGGGTTAAGTACAAAGAGTACCCTAGGGAGTCTTGAAATAAGTTAACACAAACAAAAAATCAAAATAAAACAAAGTTAACACACAAAACTTATAATAAACAAAAAAAAATACAAACCTAAAAATTTCAATCATTCAAATCAAAATCACTAAACCTAAAATTTCAATCACCCTTTCACAAATCCACCTTCAAATCACCCCCTCAAATCACAATCTCACCCCCCGTTTCTTCCCTAGACCTGACATAATATATAAATAAAACAGTAAAAAATCATAAACAAAAAACACAATTAGGTATCGGCCACACACCCCCACCGCGTTCCGAACATGGCTGATCTACTAAATCAAAATATGATAACACCGGTTTTTCAATGCTTATGACCCCGTAACAAAAAATAGCGCACAAAGTCGACATGGCACTTTTTTTTTTTTTCGTTTTTTTATTTTTTTTTTTGCCATTTTGAAAAGATAAAAAAAAAAAAAACAACATAAAAAAGTGAAATCACAGGTCGTACAGTTCCTAAAAAATGATATAATTGAAAATATTATAAAATTTCCTCGCAAAAAAATGACACAAGAAAAAATGCCAAAAACCCCCAACAAAAAAATGTGACACCAATTCCCCCATAACAAAAATACACCACCCCCCCCCGACCGACTCCCACAGCTCCTTACACCAAAGTATAAAAGTTATTAGCCGGCCTAGAATTTGGCCCAAATCAAAAAATAATTTTTGTACAGGTACAAGGAGGTTTTAATTAAATTGGTATCATCGATCCCCTTACTCATTTATCGTATACTAGTACAATCGTGTGATCGTATACCGCCCACCAAAGCATAACGTATATACTTGTCTTTTGGGGCGCTTCAGTTTGAAAGCCTTACATCCAAGCCCCCAATAAAATGGCGAAAATGCGTTTTTTTTCAAACCATTTTCCACTCTTCCAACTGCTTTTGAATTTTTTTTTTTTTTTTTTCCCGCTTTTTTTTTTTTCCGAGTACAAAAAATGTTGCAAATGGAAATTGAATAAAATTATCATCATGTGCAATTTGATTATGTATGCATAACAACAATCCGTCCAACACTCTTTATATTTGTGTAAAATCCAAAGTTTAGATTTTGAAGGTGTTGAGTTGAAAAATTGGACATGAAACAAACCGGAAAGGGCCCCCGCAATGCTCCTAATGTATTATAATCATAGGGGCACTGCAGTCTGCTCCAGCTCCTCTGTTCTATAACATCTGCTGCAGATATGACAAACTATGTTACAATCTCGCTCAGCTCCCTCTCCTACTCTCTACCGCCTGCCGGTCAGATTAGGCCCACTATGTACAAATCTGGCTCAGCTCCTCCTGCCTCTATACATGCTGCCTCCTGCATATAGACAACTATGTCCATCTGCCGCAGCTTCCGCCTGTTCTAACACAGGCCTGCCCTGCCGATAAAACACTATGGAACAATCTACTTGACTCCCCCTGTTTCTATAACATGCTGTCCTGCAGTTAGACCTATGACAAATCTGCTCAGCTCCTCCCCCTCCTGCCTCATAACTGCTGCCTGCATATAGGACACGATTACAATCGGCTCAGCTCCTCCCCCCCCTCCGGCTCGAATAACTGCAATGGCAACCTGCAGATAGGACACTATGTACAATCTCTCAGCTTCCTCCTGCTCTATACGTTCTGTCTGCAGTTAGGCACTAGTAACATCTTGCTTCACTCCTCCTGCTCTATAAACTGCTGATGCTGCCTGCAAGATAGGCACTTTATATCTCGCTCAGCTCCCCCGTGCTCTATCAAAATTCTAGCCTGCAGATAGGACATAGACACACTTATGGACAGCTGCTCAGCTCCTCTCCGTCCTAATAAACATGGCTGCCCTGCAGGATAGGCAACTATGTACGAATCTGCTCAGCTCCCCCTGCGTAACAACAGTCTAGCCTGCAGATAGGACAATATGACAATCTGCTCAGCTCCTCCTGCTCTATTAACATCGCCTGCAGATCGGACACTATGTACAATCTGCTCATGCTCCCCCTGCTTAAATAAAATGCTTTGCCTGCCGATATGAAACAAAGAACCAAACCACCGAATGTACATGTTAATCAGCTTCCTCCTGCAGCTTCCATCCCTGCTCTATACCATGCTGCGCCTGTAGAAATAGGTACCACCCTTATGTACAATTTACTCAGCTTCCATCCTAGCTCTATAACATGCTGCCCTGCAGGTAGGACACTATGTACAATCTGCTAGCTCCTCCTGCTTCCTCCTGCTCTGTAGACATGCTGACTGACTGCGATAGAACAACTATGTAAACAATACAATCTGCTACTCCTCCTACTCTATAACATGCTGCCTGCAGATAGACAACTATGTACAATCTGCTCCAGGCTCCTCCTGCTCTATAACCTGACTGATGCGTCTGCGTTAGGACAAACTATTTACAATCTGCTCATCTCCTCCTGCTCTATAACAATGCTGCCCTGCAGTAGGAGACACTAATGTTATAATCTGGCTCAGCTCCTCCTGCTCTATAACATCTGATCTGCCATCCCTGCCGATAGGACACTATGTACAACAAAACTTGCTCAGCTCCTCCTGGTCTATCACATCCGACTCCTCCTGGTCCTCAAACAAAATAACATCGGCCTGCAGATAGACACTATATGTACAACTAGTACAATCTGGCTCCTTCCCCCTGCTCTAACTAAAAAACTATGCTTGCCTGCAGCTTATAGGACACATATGTACAATCTGCTCATCGCCTCCTCCTGCTCTATAACATGCTGTGCCTTCAGAATAGACACATTTACAATCTGCTCAGCTTCCTCCTGCCTCTAATAAATGCTGCCTCAGATATGACACTCTTTCATGTGATCAGCTCCCTCTGCTCATACCCTGCTGCCTGTAGATAGGACACTATTTACAATCCACCAGCGCCTCCTGCCTATAAACATGCTTGCCTTCCAGTATGACAAACTGTGTACAATTCTCACTTCCCTCCTGCTCACTCCTTCTCTGGGTAACAAGCTACTGCATATCGGACACTATGTACAATCTGCTTAGCCTCCTCCCTAACTCTATAACTAGCTCCCTGCAGATCGGAGACAACTATTACAATCTCTGCTTAGCTCCTCTCCTACTCTAGAACCAATTGCGGCCCTGCAGAATAGGACAAAAACTAACTATGTACAATCTGCTTAGCTCCTCCTGCCTCTAAACATGCTGCCTGCAGATAGACACGACTATGAACACTGATCAGCTCCTCCTGCTATATACCATGCTGCCTGTAGATAGGACACTATGGTCAATCTACGTCATCTCCTCCTGCTCTAATAAAAACTGCTGCCCTGCAGGAGGACAACACTAATGTAACAATCTTCTCCGCTCCTCCATGCTCTGTATAACATGCGGACTGTGCAGATATGACAAACTATGTACATCTCTGCTTAGCCCCTCCTCCTACTCTAGAACATGCTGCCCTGCAGATAGTGCCACTTATAGTACAATCTTCTCAGCTCCTCCTTGCTCCTCCTGCCCCCCCCCCCCCCTTTCCCCTGCTCCTAGAAACTGCTGTCGCAGTTAGGACAATATTACTCTGTCATCTCCAATCCCCTTCTCCCCTCCTGCTTCGTAGATAGCGGGATTGCTGGGAGCCTCAATGGGGGGTGTGAGACACTATGTATAATCGGCTCAGCTCCCTCCCCCCTTGCTCTATAAATCTGCCTGCTGACTAGACAATATGGTACAATCAGCTCAGCTCTTCCCTCCTCCTCCCCCTTGCCCCCACCCCCCTTCTGCTATACACATTCTGGGGGGGCCGCGGGGGGGGTGGGGCCAGATAGGCCACATGTCCCGCTGCTCAGCTCCCTCCTGTTCTATACAAACATGCGGCCTCCGATCGGACACGATGTAACAATCTGCTCACTCCCCCCAGCTCTATATAAACTGCTGCCTGCAGAATCGGAAATATGTTACAATCTGCTCAGGCTCCCTCTCCTGCTCTATACATCTGTGGCCCTGCCAGATAGGACACTATTGTACAAATCTGCTCAGCCTCCCCCTTCTCTATAAAAATGCTGCTGGCCGCAGATAGTACCGAGTACAAATGTGAGCAGCTTCCCTTCCTGCTCTATCACAAATGCTGCCTTTAATTAGGACAACTATGTACAATCTACTCCAGCTCCTCCTGCTCTATACATGCTAACCAACATGCTACCACCGTGCATTAGGACAAACTATGTACATCTGCTCAGCTCAGCTTTTTTCCTCCTGCTCTGTAACATGCTGACTGCAGATGGACCTATGCAACAATCTGCTTAGCTCCTCCCTACTCTATAACATGCTGCCCTGCAATAGGACACTATGTACAATCTGCTTAGCTCCCTCCTACTCTATAACATGAAACATGGCTGACCATGCTGCTGCAGATAGGACAACTATGTACAATCTGCTTACCTTCCTCCTGCCTCCTGCTCAATACATGCTGCCTGTAGTAGGCACTAATGTCAAATCTACTCAGCTCCCTCCTCCTACTATGTACATCTACTCTACTCAGCCCTCCTTCCTATAACATGCTGCCTGCAGGTAGGGGATCGTGGTCTATGTACGAGTGTGGGGGGGGGGGATCTGCTCATCTCCTCCTGCCTGTCCACCAATGCTGACTGCAATAGACACTATGTTACAATCTGCTTAGCGTCCTCCTAACTACTAAAAACCCCACTCCTCCTACTCCTATACCATTCTGCCTGCAGATAGGACCCTATGTCAATCTTCTCCTCCTCCTCCTGCTCCTTAACATGCTGCCTGCCGATAGGAACACTATGTAAATCTGCTCAATCCTCCCCCCTGCTCTAATCAATTCTTGCCGCTGCCTGCAGATAGTACCAAATAAGTTACAAGCTGCTCAGCCCTCCTGGCTATACCATGCTGGCCTCAGATAGACACTATGTACAATCGCTCAGCTCCTCCCCCTGCTCTATAAAATGCTGCCTGCGGATAGGACAATAATGTAACAATCTCTAGCTGTCCTCCTGCCTCTATAACATGCTGCCATGCATATTAGGACACTATGTACACTGTGGATCATCTTCCTCCTGCTCTATCATGCTTCTGCCTGTCTATAGGACACTATGTACAGTCTACTCGCTCCTCCTCTCCCTCCTGCTCTATCAATGCTGATGCTTCCCTGCAAGGAGGACACTCTGTACAATCCTGCTCAGCTCGCTCCTGCTCTGAACATGCTGACTGCAGATAGGACACTACCTATGTTACCATCCTGCTCAGCGCCTCCCTTTCCTCCTTTCTGCCTCACTGGCTTTCTCCTCTGCTCCTGCTCGTAACATGCCTGACCTGCAGATATGACACTATTTACAAATCGGCCTTATCTCCTCCTACTCTATTCCCTTTTTTTCATAACTGCCCTGCCTGCAGATAGGACACGATGTACATCTCTGTCTTAGCTCCGCCTACTTCCTCCTACTCTTTAACATGCTGAACAACCATGCTAGGGCCCCACATGCTGCCTCATGCTGCCGCCTGCAGATAGGACAACGCATGTACATCTGATTGGCTTCATCCTCCTTGCACTCTCCTTTCCCCTCCTCTCTCCTCCTGTATATTATCCTCCTCCTCCTGGGGTCCTGCTGCGGTATTGACAGGTAACCAGTGAAGCTTTAAAATTTACTTGAGCCTATGTAGGTTGTGTGGAGGGGTGGGCTGCATAATTCACAAACTGAGGCCCGCCCTCTCGGGCTCCGCCGTCTTTGGGTCCATAGAAAAGGAAGTGCTGGGAAGGTGCATTATATGTATTTAAGTGAAGTGGACATCCAATTGTAATAGTGAATAGAAATAAAAAGATATATTAATTTGTGTGTGTATATATTTAAATATACACCTACAATATGTTAGTAGGCCAGGAGTCAACTGAATTGTTTTCGTGAAACAATTTTTCCTTTTTCGTTCACTTTTTTCTCACTAAGGGCCGGAAGAAATGAAAAGCCCTCTGTTTTACACCACCCGACGTCAGTTTAAAGTTTTTTTTCCCCAGAGAACCCTAATTGTTCCCTCCCCTGATTGTTCGTGGGGACCGGACACGTCGGGGGGGGGTGCGGGTGGGGGGGGGGGGCTCGGGGGGGAGAGGGGAGTTAAGGCAAGGATTGAATGTTGAACAAAAAAGAAAAAGCCGCCCGTCCCCTGAACCGATGGTGATTGGCCTGTTGCTAGATTAGGCTTCAATTCAAGAATGTCGTTTTTTTTTTTTTTTTTTTTTTTTTTTGGTTTTTTTTTTTTTTTTTTTTAAAATTCAGATTATTTGCCTCATAACCATGAATATCCCTATTTTTCTCCTAAGGGCAGAATCCCAGAACACAGAAAAGGCAAAGATTTGCAGAAGACAAAGACATCACGAAAAGACCACCCCATATAGGTAAAACTAAAAATGCCAAATAAAGGAATAATGACGAAATAAAATAAATTAAAAATTATGAATGTTTTTTTTATGAGAAAAATCAAAAACTAATTATAATATTAAGAAATATTATATAAACAACAGATACAAAAATATAATGTAGTTGGTATAACCTGGGTAACGTGGTACGGTATGAATATGAACATCACAATACAATTCAAAGGCAGTCCCTGGGGGTTTACATAAAGATAAGGGGTTCCGTAGGGTTTGTTCTTAAGAGTTGAAGTTGTATGCAAGTCGCACTGTAATATTTTATAATTGTAGTTCTAGACAAAATAAATTTTTTGTCGCCCCAGTGACATTGGAGTTTCAATTTTTTTTTTTTTTTTTTTTTTGCTCTAATTGGACCAAGGATTGGAATAAGCTTCATTCAGACAAACCGTAAAACAGCTGATCATTGCAGTCTGGGACTATGTAAGCATCCTGAGAGACCTTCACGTCAGTTCACCCGGGGCAGAGGGGTCTTTAAAAAGCACTAGGGGTCTTCTGTAAATCGGGAATCGGGTGTCCCTTAGCAGGAGACCCGCCTGTATATGAGAGATTAAAGGAAAAAAAAATTAAAAAATAATGTATAATAGGAAATAATAATAATCATAACCACTAAAATAAATACAAATATCTGTGCCGAACATAATAAGAATAGTAAAGAATATATCCAATAAAAATAAAAATATAGTGAATCAACTAATGATACAGGTAGAGAGCAGTACAGTAAATGCTGTACAGGTATAGAGCAGTGCAGTACATGTATTACAGTTAGAGAGCAGTACAGTACATTTATTACAGGTAGAGGGCAGTACTATACATGTAGTGAAGGTAGAGAGCAGTATAGTATATATAGTACAGGTAGGGGATAGTATAGGATATGTAGTACAGGTAGAGAGCAGTACAGGATATGTAGTACAGGATATGTAGTACAGGTAGAGAGCAGTACAGTACATGTAGTACAGGTAGAGAGCAGTACAGTACATGTAGTACAGGTAAAGGGCAGTACAGGAGATGTACTACAGGTAGAGAGCAGTACAGTACATGTAGTACAGGTAAAGAGCAGTACAGGGCATGTAGTACAGGTAGAGGGCAGTATATTACACGTAATACATGTAGAGAGCAGTACAGTACATGTAGTACAGGTAGAGATCAGTACAGTGCATGTAGTACAGGTAGAGGGCAGTACAGTACATGTAGTACAGGTAAAGGGCAGTAAAGAACATGTAGTACAGGTAGAGAACAGTACAGTACATGTAGTACAGGTATAGAGCAGTACAGTACATGTAGTACAGTTAGAGAGCAGTACAGTACATTTAGTACAGGTAGAGGGCAGTACAATACTTGTAGTGCAGGTAGAGAGCAGTACAGTATAAGTAGTACAGGTTGGGGGCAGTACAGGACATTTAGTACAGGTTGGGGGCAGTACAGTTCATATAGTACAGGTAAAGGGCAGTAAAGGACCTGTAGTACAGATAAAGGGCAGTACAGTACATGCACTACAGGTAGAGGGCAGTACAGTATATGAAGTACAGGTACACTGCAGCACACTTAGTGCTGTACAGTATATATTTTATGCTGTATTGTCTTTATGAACTTATTACCTAATGAGCAAAAATACAGCAATAACAGCTATGTGCTGCACACCTCTCTCATGGAGCTACAAACAGTCAAGGGTTGATCCAGTAAACCCAAATTGTAAAACATAGAAAATGAGTTCTGACCGGAGCTCCCGATTCCCTTGCTTCCGTGTGTCTTTCTCTTCCAATATGTCAAAATAGAGCGGTTCACACTCCTCCAGCACAAATTCCTGAATCTTCCGATAAGAATATATCGCTATTCAGACCAACACTCCTGCGTTTTTCTTGTGACCTCCTCCGTAT
Organism: Engystomops pustulosus; assembly: GCA_019512145.1. Lineage (NCBI taxonomy): Eukaryota > Metazoa > Chordata > Amphibia > Anura > Leptodactylidae > Engystomops > Engystomops pustulosus. The sequence continues at coordinate 30,093,047 of CM033645.1, read as the reverse complement.
GCAACATATGTTGCAGTAGATCGCTGGAAGAAATTCACCCGCAGATAGCGTAGTACTGTTTACTTTCAGGATTTATTTAGATTAAAAACATACTCACAAAAGAGCGATAAAAACTTTGCTATGGATATGTGTGCCACTAAGAGCTAAACACAACGGTAGCAAGTCCCCCTGCTAATTCCTCACAAAATGGTAAAAGATGCAAATTAAAATAAAAAAAGTAGAACGTTATTGTAGCCCTAAGAAGGGCTGTTGGGTTCTTTGAGAATCACTCCTGCCTAACAGTAAGCTAATAGAACACCCTAACGCTTTCCCTGACCAGCAGCAGCTCTCTCCCTAGCGGCATCCAGAGACAGAATGATCCGAGCAGCGCGGCCAGCGGCTAGTCTATCCCAGGGTCACCTGATCTGGCCAGCCAACCACTGCTATCGACGTGTAAGGGTACCACGTCATGCTGGGTGGAGTGCAGAGTCTCCTGGCTTGTGATTGGCTCTGTTTCTGGCCGCCAAAAAGCAAAACGGCGGGAGCTGCCATTTTCTCGAGCGGGCAAAGTATTCGTCCGAGCAACGAGCAGTTTCGAGTACCCTAATGCTCGACCGAGCATCAAGCTCGGACGAGCATGTTCGCTCATCTCTAATTGTCATGTTACCAATGTAATATCATTCATCATAAAGAGTTTTGCCAACTTAGATGTAGGAATTGTCTGTTTATGGTGTTAGCTCAATATATTGTTTCCCCACCACTTATTGGGAATTTCTGATTTTCCCTCTTTTTCTTTTCCCTCCGCTAGGGGGTGTATTTTGAGGCAGACTCATCAGTCTCCCTAGTGATCCATATCTACGTTGTTGCCCCTAAGATTCCCTTGCATAAAGGAGTGAAATGCACATCATTCTACTTACAGGAAATTTTTAATATTTATGGAAGTAATATCAGATATTTTTGATACTATATACATTAAATGTTTAAGACCAAATTTGTTTACCCAATCAACACTTCTTGAAAATAGTACTTTTTTTTTTTATATAGCACCATCATATTCTGTAGAGCTTTATAGATCATAGGGCACATTGTCAGCTGAAACAACAGGAATGTCAGAGTGAAACAAGAGCTTACAATCTATGTGGATAAAGGGGTGACACAAGATGTGACAGTGTTTATATAATGTTCCAGTCATTCTTTAAAAAGAATTAAAAAATAAATAAATAATGATAAAGGGACCAGTCACTATATTGGCAGAATACACGGTGCTGAATCTTCCTGCAGAGTAACCTGTTTATTCTTATCAAGTGCTTAGAGATTACATAGACTGGAAGAACACACAGGTTTGGTTAGTGAAAGTTACATGCGCTGATAGTACAGGGTAGAGAATTCCAGAAAATTGGTGAAAAGGGAAAAGACAGGTTCCCTGACCAGGTATCAGGTACCAGTTATAGGTCCCCTGACCAGTAACATCTCACATTTTTTGGCTATACACCTACAAGATTCTTGTGAAAAAGTTATTCTCAAAAGTTTGGACCACCTCATTCGAGATCTGGACGCCATGGTTTTTCATTTCTCACAATGGACGTCAGTGCCCTGTATTCTAACATCAACCACGAAAAAGAATTGAATGCACGTCACACTTTCTGATGAAGAATCCAAACCTCTCTGAAGATTTCAAAGATCTCTTACTATCTCTCCTGTCCATAATTCTAAAATATATCTTTTTCTTGTATGGATTCTCCCTATACCTACATCAACGTTGCACGGCCATGGGCAATCATATTTCACTCACCTCCACTCGGTTACATAAAAACATTGTCAATTTAATTTGTTACATGATCTCGTGAGAAGACTGGAAGCAATGGATCGAGCTCCTGCTGTTGTGTAATGTGTAATTTCCTGTTAATGTGACATTTGTATTGGTGTATTCATCTATTGTTCTTACAGACACTATTACATTACAGACAGTAACGGTAATATTACCTTCTATTTCCCAAGCATTACATCTGTGCCAACATCTAAAATGGGCACTAAATTAAAACATTACTGAAAGGGAAATGAACCATTTTACATTAGACCCATTATCTCAGAAAGACTGGACTTAATAGAACCTACTTAAAGGTGTTCTAAAATAAACACCATAAAGATAGCGGATAATATATCTTTAGCCTTACAATTCCAATAGTGATCCAGAGCATCACTTCATTGGTTTTATAGACAAATTCACTGTGTATACAGGTCAACGGCACGACTTGGCTCAAGATAGGTAGAGGTCCATTTGCAGCCTTAAAGGATGCATCTCAGATAAAACAAATTTGTAAATCACTTTGAATGTGCATTCTATGTAAAAGAGGATTTCTAGAAAGGATATTTCATACAGTCCCAGAAGGCGCAGGTAGTTTAGTGGTGTAAAGTCTGTGACAAAGTCCCTTAACGGTGTAATCTCTGGAAGTGAAGATTTATACA
>CM033645.1:30029029-30090496 GCA_019512145.1 Engystomops pustulosus | reverse complement strand
AGATAGCGGATAATATATCTTTAGCCTTACAATTCCAATAGTGATCCTGTATAATATCTTCCACTTCCAGAGATTACACCGTAAAGGGACTTTGTCACCAGCCTTTACACCACTAAACTACCTGCGCCTTCTGGGACTGTATGAAATATCCTTTCTAAAAATTCCTCTTTTACATAGAAAAATGCACATTCAAAGGGATTTACAAAAATTTGTTTTTATCTGAGATGAATCACTTTAAAAGGATGCAAAGGGACCATCTACCTATCTTGAGCAAAGTCCTGGTGACATTGTAAAGATGAGAATTTTGTCTTTAAAAACACACAATGATGTAGTACAGTACTAGGGATACAGGCAGTTGTCAGTTACATAGCTGCGAATATGAGTTGCTGATAAAGATAATTCCTGACTATATTTTTATCTGCACATATCTTCAGAACACATCACACAAAAGCTCAAAGAACTGCAATCCAGATGCATTTTGAAAGATGAAATCCTCATCTTGACAACAACACCAGATTGATATAGAGTCCAAGAAAGGAAGTACAAGCGGTCCCCGGGCTACATACAAGATACACGCGGGCCCCGCCTACATACAAGATAGGGCTGTGGTTTGTTCGTAAGTTGAGTTTGTATGTAAGCGGACTGTAAGATTTTATCATTTTAAATCCCAGGACAGAACTTTTTGGTCTCTGTGACAATTGGTATTTGTAAAATGGTTGGGTTGTCATAAAGAATCATGATTTACCCGAAAAGCTCATTAGCAGACACCTGTGCTCATTGTTATAGCTGTTTAATTGTATCCGGGACTAGACATAAATTACCAATATCCATGGGTTCCTGTTTAACGGGGTCGTATGTACTTCGATTGTTCTTAAGTAGGTGGACCGCCTGTATCTGGCAGTACGCTCCTTTTTTATATCCTTTTAAAGTGAACTCATCCAGGGTAATTCTTTCAGCTCATCTGCATATGACATGGTATGGAGGTAATTTTTTTTATAGGAAAACTGTGTGGTTTTACTAACATAAGATTGGAATTCTAGGAAGGCATTTTTCATACCTCACTTGAGGGGGCTGTAGTTAAATGGATAAAACCTGGTGGCCGGATCCCTTTGACATTTGTTCTAGATCATAATTGAGTGAAAAATGGTTTAAATCAAACTCCGTTAAAGGGATTTGCTCAGTATTAATCCCTGATCCACAGGATAAATGATACCAAGCTATCATGGAAGTCTTCTTATTTGCATTCCCATTATTCACAAATTAAAAGTTCCATACCCCTGACAGAATGAAGTGGCGCAAACCCATGTTGATGAAGCAGTGGGGCTCATGCTTGACATGCTCCTCCATTCATTTGCTGGAAAAAGACCCCAATTTCAGGACTGCTAAGAAGTGTTCTAGTGATTGGATCCACAAAAACCAGATTGTTATTCATTATGTTGTGGATAGGGGCTGCAATTACATTCTGCTCAGCTACTCCTACTCTATAACATGCTGCCTGCAGATAGGACACATTGGGGCACATTTTCTAAGGGTCCGAACAGCGCATTTTCGTCAGGTTTCCCGACTTTTTACCGTTTTGTCCTGAATTGCCCCAGGTTTTTGGCGCCAAGATTGGATTGTGGCGGCACCGGCTTGTATCTGACACAAATAGGGGGGCATGGACGTCAGACAACCCGACTGATTCGTACAAACCGCAGAATTTAAAATCGAAATTGTGCCGCAAGATCAGCACTCACATGCACCGGGAAGAAGAAGGTGAACTCCAGCGGACCTCAGCGGGGGAAGCGACACATGCAAAAAATTGGGCGCACGAGCTATCAGAATCGCGGAAGATCCGAATCCTCATCGGACAACGCACAGCGGGGATTGCGACGGGACAGGTAAGTAAATGTGCCCCTATGTGTAATCTGCTTAGCGCCTCCTGCTCTATAACATGCTGCCTGTAGATAGTTTACCTTGTTCAAACTGCTCACCGCCTCCTGCTCTATAACATTCTGCCTGCAGGTAGGGCACAATGTACAATCTGCTCTTCTGCTCCTTGCTCTTTAACATGCTTACTGCATATTTGACACTTTGTAAAATCTGCTCAGCCCCTCCTTATCTATAACATGCTTCCTGCAGATAAGACACTATGTAAAATCCACTCTGCTTCTGCTGCTCTATAACATGCTGTCAGCATATAGGACACTATGTAAAATCTGCTCAGCCCCTCCTGCTCTATAACATGCTTCCTGCAGATAAGACACTATGTACAATCCGCTCAGTTTCTGCTGCTCTATAACATGCTGCCTACAGATTGGACAATATGTAAAATGTGCTCCCCCTCCCGTGTTACACAATACTGCCAGCAGATTGGACTTCGATTGCATGGTAACAGATTTTCAGACAGAGAAACCACAGGTTTCTCCAAGCCTCATTCAGATTAATTAGACTGTTGCATATTTTTCTGCAACACATTTATTGATCACAAATTCAATCTAAGCATCTTTATAACACCGAATAAGAAGTAAAATGGATTCAACTATCAAATATAAAAATAATGGAAAAAGACATTCTTATTAAAATGTACTGTATGTATAATTCTATAGCCTATGAATGTCCTGATTCTTTCATTCTTTCATTCTTCTGGATACCTGTTATCAAAGAGCAGTATCTTTTTGGAAAGTTGTATATCTGACCATCAAATAGAGATAAATTGCTGTCTGGACAAAATAAAGACATCAGAATTTCAGGGATCTCATTATTCCAGTAAGGAGTGAAATAAAGTGACTTGGAATTAATGTGAAAATGTATATGGAGGTAATTTTTTATAGGAAAACGTGTGTGGTTTTACATAAACATAAATGATGGAATTCTAGGAAGGACATTTCATACCTCACTTGAGGGGGCTAGTAGTTAAATGGATAAAACCTGGTGGCCGGATCCCTTTGACATTTGGTTCTATAATCATAATTGAGTAGAAAAATGGTTATAAACTCCCTTTAAAGGGATTTGCTCAGTATTATCCCTGATCCACAGGATAAATGATACCAAGCTGATCATGGAAGTCTTATTATTTGCATTCCCATTAATCACAAAATTAAAAGTTCCATACCCCTGACAGAATGATATGTGGCACAAACCCATGGTGAATGAAGCAGTGGGGCTCATGCTTGACATGTTGCTCCATTCATTTGCTGGAAAAAGACCCCAATCTCAGGATTGCTAAGAAGTGTTCTAGTGATTGGATCCACAAAAACCAGGATGTTATTCATTATCTTGTGGATAGGGGCTGCAATTACATTCTGCTCAGCTCCTCCTGCTCTATAACATCCTGCCCGCAGATAGGACACATTGGGGCACATTTACTAAGGGTCCGAATAGCGCATTTTTGTCTGGTTTCCCGACTTTTTACCGTTTTGCCCTGAATTGCCCCGGGTTTTTGGCGCACGCATTCAGATTGTGGCGCATCGGCGCTGGCTCGCATGTGACACAAATCGGGGGGCGTGGACGTCAGACAACCCGACTGATTCAGACAAACCGCGGAATTCAAAAACTAAATTGTGTTGCAAGATCAGCACTCACATGCACCGGGATGAAGAAATAAGAGACTATATAGAATCCGCTCTGCTTCTGCTGCTCTATAACATGCTGCCTGCAGCTTGGACACTATGTTAAATGTGCTCAGCTCCCCCCATCCCATGTTACACAATACTGCCTGCAAATTGGACTTCAATTGCATGGTAACAGCTTTTCAAACAGAGAAACCACAGGTTTCTCCATGCCTCATTCAGATTAATTAGACTGTTGCCTATTTTTCTGCAACACATTTATTGATCGCAAATTCAATCTAAGCATCTTTATAACACCGAATAAGAAGTAAAATGGATTCAACTATCAAATATAAAAATAATGGAAAAAGACATTCTTTTACAATGTATGTATAATTCTATAGCCTATGAATGCCCTGACCCTTTCATTCTGAATTCTTCTGGATATCTGTTATCAAAGAGCAGTATCTTTTTGGAAAGTTGTATATCTGACCATCAAATAGAGATAAATTGCTGTCTGGACAAAATAAAGACATCAGAATTTCAGGGATCTCATTATTCCAGTAAGGAGTGAAATAAAGTGACTTGGAATTAATGTGAAAACAGTGAAGTAATTGTAAAATGTTGGTAAAAGTGGAATTTTACTTTTACTTGTATCATATAACTCTGCATATTGTAACAATTTAACCTCTTAATGGTTAGCTAATAATTATATTAAATTGTACTGAAATATTCATATAATTGAGTACTACATTGATATTAGACAGTCATATAATTGAGCCGCTACACAGAGATGGGATCTGTCTGCTTCCTCTTCATTTCCTCTTTATCAGTCGCTGAGAACTCCTGATCTTGGAGGAGAAGGAAATTCTAGTGCTGGTTATTGAACCCCCAGCGATCTGATATCAAAGAAAGGTCATCAATATTTTTAGCCCAAGAAAACATACAAATAATTGAGATTCAGTTCTATGTCCATAGTTCTGTTTTTATAAATATAAAGGCATTTCTGAGAAGTTACTGATGTGGTCTTGTAATAGCAATATTCCTGCCAAATAAACAATGATGAAGGGGCGGTCCAGACAACCTATTTTGAGTGAATTTGTGGTCTGGTATGGACACCAGGGGGAAGATTCATTGGGGCTGTTTCTGGCGTACAGGCCCTGAAATGATCACAATTCCCACCACTTTGTATGTTGTGATGTTTTGCCCCCTTTACACCCCCTTCACATCAAGTGGGAATGGAAGGGTGTGAGTGGGGTGTGCCTGGCAGTGCACTAGTTGTATATATACACCTATATACTACCTATAGCCAGGTTATAGCACAATTCTGCGCACAGTCGCCCACTGTAGATATCAGGAGGCCAGAGCCTTCTCACATATCCAGGGTGGAGGGAGGGGGTGAGGATTAATAATAATAATTCTTTATTTATATAGAGCACACAGATTACACAGCGCTGCACAAAGCAAATTGGTCCCTGTCCCCATGGGGCTCACAATCTAAACAACCTAATATGTTTTTGGAGTGTGGGAGGAAACCGAAGGACCCAGAGAAAACCCACACAAACACGGAGAGGACATCCAAACTCTTTGCAGATGTTGACCTGGGTGGGATTTGAACCCAGGACCCCAGCGCTGCAAGGCAGAAGTGCTACTCACTCAGCCACCGTGCGTCAATATATCTTGAAGTTAAAAATAACATACTTTTCTCACTGGACCAGAAGAACAGATCAGTGGTGTTAAGTAGGGAAGAGTAGACCCAAACCCGCAATGTTAAACATGCGTGCTACCGGTACTTAAATGCTTTGGTGTCTTTGACGGTGGCATGTGAAGGGTGATGCCAACGGTGTGTCAAGTTATTTACAAGGGCCTGTGATTGTGCTTTGATTTGACCACAGAAGGTCAGCCATAAACCATTGTGTCATGGATATGCTAGAGAACTGCACTTACATATACATTACAACTCCAGAAATCAACCAGTCCAAGAAAATATTACATGAAATGAAATAACTTGATCAACTGCCTATTCTTTTGCCAATTATATAAAATGAGTGTTTAAAAAATTTCTTCAACATCCAGTGAGAGGTCCAGCTGTATACATGGCCCTTTTTCTCATACTATAGGTTTGACTTTGGTCTGATCCGAAGGTCACTTAGACAACACCCTTCGGACTAGACCAAGTAAAACTTATTGCCCATTACAATGATAAAAAGGACATCTACCACCAGGATAAAAGATTGTAAACCAAGCACACCGACATACTAGTGTGTGCCAGGATTCGCTCTTCTTTAAGCTTCCTATGCCCTTGTTTTTAAGAAAAAAAGGCTTAAAATTACAGCCTGAAGCCCCTTAGACTAATTTGCATAATTTAAAAAGCCATTAAAAATAAAGGGGGAGTAAGAAGATAAAAGAAGAGCAGATCTTGCCAGAGGACACACACCAGTATGTCAGTGTGCTTGGTTTACAATACTTTAATCCTAGATGTCCTCTAATGCATAGCCCCTTGCTGTGGCGGAATGTGCCTTTTGTAAAAAGGGCTGCCAGTGACTGATCCGGCCATTTTTACTGCAGGTAAGAGCCCCTTTAAATTGACTAACATGAGGTATATGTGAAGGAACACAAACATGTTTGCTGAATGAGGTAATCGACCTAGTGGCTGAAAGCAACACTCACTGTATATGTGTGATATAAAGGGCCACAACAAAACGTTATCCATCTATCACTGAAATCAAATGTCTATTTTAGGATGACCATGATAACTTCTAAAGGAACATGACAGTAACACATTTTTAACCCATTTTTACATAGTAAAGTGTTCTTTATGTTACAAATACATAAGGGCTAATTTGCTGGACTTATGAAGAGCAGATCCATAACTTACAGCACATCTTACACAGGGCCGGATTAAAGGAGGGGCACCTGGGGCTCTAGCCCCGGGGCCCCCACCACTTTCACTTTTTAAGGGGCCCCCACCAGTTTCCGACAATCAGCGACTCAGCTCAGCTCAGCATCGCACATAGGGGTCTAGTATGTCAGCTGTGTCAGTGAGACACAGCAGACATCACTGGGGGTGTTCACTGCTGCACTGTTTTGGCGGAAGCAGGTTGTGATGGGACGCTGGCGGCGAGTGATGACGTCATGCTGTTGGCATCTGATCACTACATGCTGCTGCCAAAACAGTGCATAGACGATGGCAGCTGTGTCGTCAGTGGCCGGCGGCTGCCTGAAGAGTGAGGAAGAGCCTGCAACATCATGGGATCACTGGAAGGGAAGGTGAGGGTAAGCATGAAGTTTATTATTTTGTGGAAATTTTCTACAGGGGACTGGCAGCTAAATTCTACAGGGGGCTTGTGGCTGTATACTTCTGGGGGCTGGTGGCTGTTTACTACTGGGGGCTGGCAGGTTATATACTACAGAGTCTGGCAGGCTATATACTACAGGGAGCTGGCAGGCTATATACTACAGGGAACTGGCAGGCTATTTACTACAGGGGGCTGGCAGGCTATATACTACAGGGGGCTGGCAGGCTGTATACTACAGGGGGCTGGCAGGCTATATACTACGGGGGGCTGGCAGACTATATACTACAGGGGGCTGGCAGGCTATACACTACAGGGGGCTGCAGGCTATATACTTCCAAAAACATTGTTGGAAGGGCCCCCACCAGTTTGCTCCCAGGTGCCCCCACCACCCTTAATCCGGTCCTGATCTTACATAATAAATACCTGATTCCCTGTACTCCAGCAACAACATAGGATACAAATAAGTGTGATATACAGTACTGTATAAAAGTACAGAGTAAAGAAAAGCACAAAGTACAAAGTAACTAAAGACTGAATTCATTAGATACCAATGCAAAAATATATCTCTGAGAGGATATATATATATATATATATATCTCAAGAGCCAGGTGTAAGGAGCCGAAACGTAATCTTGACAAATGTGTGAATAAACGAGTACGTTTTTTGCCACATTTTGAATCTCGGAGTGCTGCCATTTTTTCGTGTTTTTTTATGTGGATGGACCCTGGTCTTGGTCCTGGGATGTGCATCTGAGTTGTTCTCAGCTGTATCTTGAGTGCTGCCACACTCCGTGAGATATACCTATATATATATGGTAGTAGGGAACCTGTCCTGATATTATAGGCCAGAACGCCATAACTGCTACATTACACTAAACTAATGCCTCTAGTATGTGCGAGTCACTGCACTGGTTGTCTATCTTCCATATACAGTTTAAAATAATCACCCTCATCCACAAAGCTCTGCATAATGCTGCACCTCCATACCTCTCTTCTTCCATCGCCCAAACTGTTTTCTTCCATTTGCCAGTGATATAAGATTCATCTCTGCCTTAATTCAAACCTCTCACCCGCGTCTCCAGGACTTCTCACGAGCTGCATCAATTCTCTGGAATCACCTTCCCCGGATTATCAGAGTAATACCCAATCTCCAAAGTTTCAAACGTGCTCTTAAAACCCATCTCTTTAGGCAGCCTATGAAATTCCCTATTTGCATGAAATGTCAACTCTCTCTTTACTAATCCTTCCTGTGGCACCTTGGACTTTGGACTTTGTATATAAGATGGCGGCTTATAGCTGGTTCAAGCAGCAGAATTTTTATTTATTAAATTACTTTATTCTTTTCCTTTATAAAAAAAAATGCCTGCACCAATATACAAGCTCTTATACTTTATAGACTGTAAGCTCTTGCGTCACTCCCTCATCCTCACAGACTGTAAGCTTTTTTGTCGCCCCCTCGTCCTCATAGACTGTAAGCTCTTGTGTAACCCCCTCATCCTCATAGACAGTAAGCTCTTGTGTCACCCCCTCATCCTCATAGACTGTAAGCTCTTGTGTCACTCCCTCATCCTCATAGACTGTAAGATCTTGTGTCACCCCCTAATCCTCATAGACTGTAAGCTTTTGTGTCACCCCCTCATCCTCATAGACTGTAAACTCTTGTGTCACCTCCTCATCCTCATAGACTGTAAGCTCTTGTGTCACACATTATAGACTGTAAGCTCTTGTGTCACCCCCTCATCCTCATAGACTGTAAGCTCTTTTATCATCCCCTCATCCTCATAGACTGTAAATTTTTGTGTAACCCTCTCATCCTCATAGAATGTAAACTCTTGTGTCATCCCCTCATCCTCATAGACTGTAAATTCTTGTGTCACCCTCCCATCCTCATAGACTGTAAACTGTTGTATCACCCCCTTCATCCTCATAGACTGTAAGCTCTTGTGTCACCTCCTCATCCTCATAGACTGTAAGCTCTTGTGTCATCCCCTCATCCTCATAGACTGTAAGCTCTTGTGTCACCCCCTCATCCTCAGACTATAAGCTCTTGTGTCACCCCCTCATCCTGATAGACTGTAAGCTCTTGTGTCACCTTCTCATCCTCATAGACTGTAAGCTCTTGTGTCATCCCCTCATCCTCATAGACTGTAAGCTCTTGTGTCACCCCCTCATCCTCAGACTATAAGCTCTTGTGTCACACCCTCATCCTCATAGACTTTAAGCTCTTGTGTCACCCCCTAATCCTCATAGACTGTAAGCTCTTGTGTCACCCCCTCATCCTCATAGACTGTAAACTCTTGTGTCACCTCCTCATCCTCATAGACTGTAAGCTCTTGTGTCACACACTATAGACTGTAAGCTCTTGTGTCATCCCCTCATCCTCATAGACTGTAAGCTCTTTTGTCATCCCCTCATCCTCAAAGACTGTAAATTCTTGTGTCACCCTCTCATCCTCATAGACTGTAAACTCTTGTGTCATCCCCTCATCCTCATAGACTGTAAATTCTTGTGTCACCCTCTCATCCTCATAGACTGTAAACTCTTGTATCACCCCCTTCATCCTCATAGACTTTAAGCTCTTGTGTCACCTCCTCATCCTCATAGACTGTAAGCTCTTGTGTCATCCCCTCATCCTCATAGACTGTAAGCTCTTGTGTCACCCCCTCATCCTCATAGACTGTAAGCTCTTGTGTCATCCTTTAAATGCTTTGGTGGCTTTGCCGGTGGCATTTGAAGGGTGGCACAGACAGTGGCTATTACCAGGAGGGGATCAGATTCGGTACCTTATCGGGTCCACTCATCCCATGTGTCAAGTTATTTACAAGGGCCTTTGATTGTGCTTTAATTTGACCACAGAAGGTCTGCCATAAACCATCGTGTCATGGATTTGCTAGAGAACTGCACTCTATAGCTCGTAATATATTACATATACATTACAACTCCAGAAATCAACCAGTCCAAGAAAATAATACCTGAAAGGAAATAACTTGATCCACTGCCTATTGTTTTGCCAGTTAGATAAACCTAGTGTTTAAAAAATTCCTTAAACATCCAGTGAGAGGTCCAGCTGTATACATCGCCCTTTTTCTCGTTGTACTGAGCAAAAAGTCAAACCTATTGCCCATTACAATGAGAAAAAGGGCGATGCATACCGCTGGACCTCTCACTGGATTTTGAAGGGATTTTCTTCGATCACTTGGATTTTTCACCTGTACTGGGATCTGGACTTCGAAGTGATTCGAAGGCTCAACACGTACTTCTCAGTGTAGTCCTGGTGTAATTATGCTGACTTGGGCCGGTTTAGAGATGCTGTTGTGATGCACCAGGGGTTATGCAGAGAATGGTCAGGGATAAGTCAAGGTCCTTAGAAATCAAGGAGTTCTAGCAAAGACGATATAACAGCCAAAGGTTAGGGTGTGCAGCACAGATTTAATGTCAGGTCAAACTGAGGTTATCATACAATGTCCACAGGACAAGAACAAGAATCATAAACAAAATCATAAAAGAAACCGATGTCAGAAACATGGAGGTCAATGAGCACCTTAGTTTGGAACCTTTAAAGGATCAATGATTGTAAACCACACACACCGACATACTGGTGTGTGCCAGGGTCTGCTCTTCTTTAAGCTTCCTATGCCCTTGTTTTTAAGAAAAAAAGTCTTAAAATTATGCAAATGGTATCTATAGAGCCTGATGCTTCTTAGACTTATTTGCCTAATTTTAAAAACTTAAAAAAAAATGGGGGAATAAGAAGCTAAAAGAAGAGCAGATCCTGTCAGAGGGGGCACACACCAGTATGTCAGTGTGCTTGGTTTACAGTACTTTATTGCTAGATGTCCTAGATGTCCTTTAATGTGGCTGAAGGTGCCTTTTGTAAACAGGGCTGCCAGTGATTGATCAGGGCATTTTGCTGCAGGTAAGAGCCCCTTTAAATTGACTAACGTGAGGTATATGTGAAGGAACACAAACATATATGTGAGGTAATAGACCTAGTGGCTGAAAGCAACATTCACTGTATATGTGTGATATAAAGGGCCACAACAAAACGTCATCCATCTATCACTGAAATCAAATATCAATTTTAGGATGACTATGATAACTTCTAAAGGAACATGACAGTAACACATTTTTAACCCATTTTTATATAGTAAAGTGTTCTTTATGTCACAAATACATAAGTGTTAATTTGCTGGAATTATAAAAAGCAGATCCATAAGTTGCAGCACATCTTACATAATAAATACCTGATTCCCTGTACTCCAGCAACAACATAGGATACAAATAAGTGTGATATACAGTACTGTATAAAAGTACAGAGTAAAGTAAAGCACAAAGTACAAAGCAACTAAAGACTGCATTCATTTTGTCAGTACCTTTGTAGGGAACCTGTCCTGATATTATAGGCCAGAAAGCCATGACTGCTATTTATTAAATTACTTTATTCTTTTCCTTTATAAAAAAATGTCTGGACCATTTTACAAGCTCTTATATATCTTGTGCCACCCCTTCATCCTCATATACTGTAAGCTCTTGTGTCACCCCCTCATCCCCATAGACTGTAAGCTCTTGTGTCACCCCCTCATCCTCATAGACTGTAAGTTCTTGTGTCAACCCCTAATTCTCATAGACTGTAATCTCTTGTGTCCCCCCTCATCCTCATAGACTGTGTCACCCCCTCATCCTCATAGACTGTAAGCTCTTGTGTCCCCCCTCATCCTCATAGACTGTAAGCTCTTGTGTCACCCCCTCATCCTCATAGACTGTAAGCTCTTGCCAACAGGGCCCTAACTCCTATTGTTCCATATGACTGTTTGTACTCTATAATGTAATATTATATTTGTGTACGTCCCCTTTGATTTATAAAGTTCTAAGGAATTTGATGGCGCAATATAAATAAAGATTTTTATTACAATATAAAGTAATGTGTAATCTGTGTGCACTATATAAATAAAGTATTATTATTATTATTACCTGCGCTGACTTCTATATGTCTAATTTTATAGATAGTTTTGGATATATAGTATGTTGGGATACATATATGACTAATCTGAAGCTCGTGAGGTCCGTGCCTATGGAACACCAGACTGCTGGATGATCGGGCGATCCCCAATGGTTGGATGAACTCCTTGCCAGTTCTATGTCTATTTCTGGATCCCCGCTGCTCATCAGTTTCATTAAAGTGACTTTGGCCCTTTTATAAATGTTCTTATGGTCTATATGTGCCAGGCATTTTTGTTTTGAAAAAGGGGCAAAATTCATCAAAAGTCACAGCACATACACCAGCAGGCGGCTGGACTGACATAGCAACTTATTAGAAAAGTTGCAAGTCATGAATCTGGCTGTGCACGGTGTTGCATATGTTGAATAACATTTTTAGTAATTTTTTTATTTATTTTTTTTAAGTATGTCCAAAAGTAGATCTTCACTATTAAAAAGTTTTAAAAGTTTTCCTCTTTTGCACTTTTTGTCTTTCATTTTATAGTTCTTAAAATGACTGTCCTAAAAAAAAAAGTAACTACGGTATGGTATATTCTTCAGAACACACTGTTAAAGTCAGCTCTAGGAGAGTCCAGAATCTAAGTCCATGGATCTCTAATAATCCTTTCCCGACCCTTAGTGGAAAGTTACTGTACTGCATGGAAAGTCATGAATATTAATGGAAACCAAACTTCTTCGGGAACCAGGATCCATATTACCTAGTGCTCGAAAAAGTGGCTGGTCTTGCTTCAGATGGTGGATTTTTGATATATGATTGTTTTTTGATGACCAAATTAAAAAATTTAAAAAATTAAAAATATGGTAAAGATCGGTAAATAAATATTACAATATCTTAGTATGTAAAAAGCAATTGATTAGGAGGTGCTGGAATATATAATTGGACAATACAATTTATTTAGAATTTATTTGATTCTAATTTTATTTGATGTTACTATTTGTCACTTTATTGTGATGTTTGCTACATGGCCAACTGAGAAGTTCTGCAGAGCAACTACCTACCTATCTATCTATCTATCTATCTATCTATCTATCTATCTATCTATCTATCTATCGTTCTATCTGTAATTGTCTAGCAATTATCTATATAAATATAATTCCAAAATTATTCCAAAAAAGCACTAATATTATAACTCATCTAAAGTTAAAGTTATGTTCTAAAGTTATAGTTACTGTTCATATCTACATTAACTCTGTCTCTGACTTTCCAGAATTACTCTTAAGCACATTGTATTCTCTGCATTATTTATACATTGTATTAAGTGCTATTAATGTACATTTACATGGTATACTCTATGTAGTATTAATCACTTATGCTAGTATTAGCAAACATCAGACTTACGGAGTGCAGCAGAGTCCAGATAGGCTCCAGTTTTCCAGATATCCTGTGATAAAGAATCCCAGAAATAAAGTGCCTGGATCCACACAAGTCTTCCTCCTTTATAGGTCTACGCCTCTGGTCAAGCAGAGTCATTGGTCGTGTCACATTGTGATTCATTTGTGTCAATACTTGTTCTCTGTGCCTGTTTTACAAACAAGATGGGAGGAGGAAGCCTACAAGAGGGAGGCTGGCTAATCTATCTCCATAATGACTTGTAGACATCCTTATTTTCATCACAAGCCCATGTGCGAGGACCTGTAATGAGATAATGTGCAGACTGTGTGTCCTGCAGAACCACTTACACGGAATATTTTATTAATTATATTTATTTTAAGTGCAATAATTGTCTATAAAGACAACATTTAGAATATTTTTAGGATTCATTTTTTCTGGCTCGTATAAACTTGTGGCTTACCAGCTAGAGTGCTTGACATTTGCTGCACAAATCAGAGTAAACATAGGAAGTGAGTGTGATAATAGCTCCGTTATTTATATTCCTGGAGGTTCTGCTGAAAAACATGCACATATATTTTGTAGAATTGAAGTTGTCCTCTATGGACTCCCATTATTGAAGTTGCCTGGCTCAGTATACAGGATATTTGGCTGGTTCTGATGAAAGTCTTTTGTCGTGCTGGAGGTCTAACCAATTAGAGCAGCTTAACTACTTTATAAGGAAAATAAAATATAAGATTTCACTGTACTGTGGTCTTTTGGGAAGTCATTTATTCAACTTATGATGGCAAATACCTTCAATATCTATTGGCTGAACCATTAGGGCTCTTTCACGTTGGTGCTCAGCTTCAGTTGTGTTTTGTCTCCATTTTTCTTCCATTTGGTCTCTATGGTGCACACTTTTTGTCTCCAAGTCTGCAAAAAAAATGAAGGTTTAACATTGCCTTGAAAGCATCACACCTGGTTTTTCAGTGAAGAAAAACGGATGTTTCATCAGTTTCTTATGCGAACCCGTGTTGCCTTCTGTGATCCGCATCAAGACAACGCCAATGTGAAAGAGCCCTTGCTGCAGGTGATCACCCACTGTCCCAATGAGGAGATAGACATGGAGCACTCTGGTGCACCAGTGTTTCAGATCTCTTAGATGACCACAACATAGTCCCTCCCCTATGAGTAGCTGCCTTAGTATTCAAACAGAAGCTTGCTAAGCAGTGTAAAGCAAGTCCAGCTACAAACCTTGAATATAAATGCATTTTTCACAGTTCTGCGGCAAATAACAATCCACACAATAGTATGGTTAAGCAAATCTCCATGGCCAATACATAACCCTGTCTTTTGTTTTGTATTGTCTAAACTGCTATCAGATTCCCTCTAAGGACATTGTCTGTCCTTCACCATTTTAATCATATGGGGATCTTTTCTACATCCACCAGATTTCTATATCTTGGAATAGTCTCTATTCGTTGACATCTGAAGAGAAACTGGTCTCTAGAACCAAAGCGACAGAAACAAGTTCTGCTGGGGGCAGGGAAAGTTTGTGCAGAACAATAAGACATAGGTCAGGAGAGGTGGCACAGAGTCAATAAGGTAGGCTGGCAGAAGTCATGGCAGGTACAACAGGTTCAGAATCAGGTAATGGAAGGGGAAATCCAACACAGTGAAAGGGGTTTTCTCTTATGGGCATTGACATTTAATTGAATTTCTCTCTCCATATGCCAGGGTCTTTTTCATACCGTATTTTTCAGACTATAAGGCGCACAAAAAATCCTTTGATTTTCTCAGAAATCAAAGGTGCGCCTTATAGTCCAGTGCGCTTTATATATGAACCGTTCTTACAAGACAACAGCTGCCTTGAACTGTGCACAGGTCTGCCACCTGCTGGTCATTCATCCTTATAATCAGGTGCGCCTTATAATCCGGTGCGCCTTATATATGAACCTAGACGTTTTAGCGGGCATTTATTGATGGTGCTCCTTATAATCCAGTGCGTCTTATAGTCCAAAAAATACGGTAGTAAGAAAATATGATTTTAGAATGATTATGTATGATTATGTATGAATTAACTAGGTAAAGGCGGGGACTGAATCCTTATGAACTTCAATAACAAAATGTTGATATTATCTTTGTAGCTCTGTGGATATATACTTTTTAAAGAAATTAACAGTCAACATGATTCAGAGGCTGAAAAGTCACCCAATTCCTGATCGTTTTCATAACTTTTCATTATATAACAGTTAAGCCATTTACTTACTATTAGAAAATCCTAGATTTTAGACAATCCAAACATAGAATTTCCAACTGTTATTTTAAACAATTCAGTAAATAAAAACCTGCTTAAGGCTATTAAGATGCATTTGCTTAGCCAGGAAATGCATTACTTACTCATTTAGGGTGTAGTCACATGTAAGAGTAGAGGATCTGCAATCCCCTGCAGCCACATAAATTAGGAATACATGTAATCACAGACTTAATGAAACAGTCATTAAGGGATGGTTTAAAATGGATTCAATCATAAATATTTATTATAGAACCAGAACTTACCACAAGGGTGTCCAACACACTTCATGAACTTCAAATACAAGGAGGGTGTTAATTTTAGTGCATCATAATGGGAGGTTTTGCTAATGTCTTAGTGCATTAAACTATTTTCCTTTAGATAGATTTTGATCTATTTAACCCTGTTTATAGCTACATGTGCAGGAATGTAGGCCCTAAACTCACCCACAACCTCTGTTACTGCCCACTTGGCAATACTGCACTAACCTGCAAGGGACAACTGGACAACAGTCCTTACTCTCAGTCAAAAAACAAAGAAAGGGTCAGAATACAGCAATATCAGTATGGAAGAAGTAGAACCACAAGTATCAAGAGACTAGTATAACCAGAAACTGGTAGGAGGGAGGAGCAGGTACCTGGATGTCACCTCAGCAGCTGACTGTTTCGGTCTACTATCACTCAACCAACACCAGACATGCACAATAAGCCCCATGGATGAAACCATTCAACTTTCCACAGAACACATGTCCGGCTCAGCCAAGGGAACTTAAATCTCTAGGGCAAGCTGTCAATCACAGCTCCAACTGAGTAACCCTGGGTGTGGCTCACAAGCTCAGAATATTGCAGCAGTAACCCATTCAGGGAGACAATTTTTTGGCCATGAGCTAACACATAGATCCATGTCGTTCAATGGACTCCAACAAATATCTGTTGTTTCTGTGATGCTTGATCAACAGTATTTAACAAAAACAGATTGAATAAACAGAAATGATATTTATTTTTTCCAAAATGTAATCAACTTATCATTCAATCACCTCTTTCTATTGTCCCATTGTGACTTTACATCAGTGATGTACGTGCATGTGATGCAATTCAGTAGGGAAGTAAATAAATCCCTATACTTGTGGTTGACACAATATACTTTCTTCTTGTTTCACTGTTAGAAACTTTGACCAATGCCAACTGAAAGACGAAAAACTGGGCACAGGGCTCCAAAACAAAAGATCATGCACACATATTTGCCATCATTTCCATACACATCAATGTTCTGTATTCATAACTGTCCACATACAGAAAAGGATTTTATTACACAAAGAAGAACAATTATTTCATACAGTAAGAGTTGTCTAAGGATTATTTATATCCCAGAAGAACACAGACCAGACTTTGTCTTATTGCTGCAAATGAATAAAATAGAGAGGGACTTTCAAAACCCAAAGTCCATAAAAAAGTTGGTCCCCTTGCCATCAAAATCAGCATGATAAACCACTTACTCATAGATCCAGGCACTGTGACTATGAACATCTTATATTTGTTTTCCATAGCCTCCTTCTTTCTAAAATCAATGTAAAAAAATATGCTAATGAGCCATGGGGCATAACCCGAGCCCGCCAATCTGTAGTTTTACAAGCTGTTACACTGTCTCACCCTAACCCTCTGCAGCAATGAATATACCACTCATATAAAAATATACCGACAATAAATATACCACACATAAATATACAGTTAAGGATGATGGACAGGACAGTGAGCCCTAAACTGAGCCTCTAAAACTGTCACCTTCCTCCTTCTAAGCAGTGGCCAGTAACTGGCCACTGGTTCTTCCCTACGCCAAAGTGAGGACACAAAACAAGACTCACAAACAAATAACACAAAAGCGAGGTCAGAGTCTGGGTCACAACAAATATAGCAAATACAGCACAAAATTGGAGGCAAAAGGGATAGTCAAAAATATGAAAGCCAAGATTGGAAAAACAGAAATATCAAGAGAATAGCGAATAAACAGACAACAAAAAAGCTAAGTTAGTTATATAACCAGTTCCAGACGAGCTATATACAGGTGGTAAAAGAGCCTCAGCCTGAATGACTGGAGCAGAGGTTTGTCTATCACAGCTAGTTAACTGTTGCTAAACCGGAGCTGAGCTGCAGAGGAATTGAGTGTGGAGCAGTCAGTCCCAATACAGCGGCAACATTAGCCACAGTTCACACACACAAAAGGAAAGTCAATGTCTCCTTAGCTGCATTCTGCGGACAGAAGATGATGCTTGGACATATGTTACACCAGCAGTGAAATTACCACACGTAACATCCTCACAGATGACAATTGTTCTCCCCCAGGTATCAACTTCTCCTGGCCATGATGTATTGATAATTATATTGCGGCCCAGATGTCCTCAACTCCGTGCAGCACATCACCACACTGCAAACCGAAAGATACTAAACTCACTTATAGTATTGTGGCACTAATTAAGATATGTACCCCTCATTTCTATGTAACACAGTAGTACACCACTTAATTAATATGTAGTATAACCCCCCATTGTTAAATATTATATAACTCAGATCTTTGAGTGACTGTCACTAACTGTCTCTGTCTCTGACCTTCTCTATTTCTGACTGTCTCTTTTAGTGACTCTCTCTGTCTCTTTCACTGACTGTCACTGACCATCTCTGCCTCTGACTTTCTTTGCCTCTAACCATCTCTTTCAGTGACAGTCTCTGACAGTCTCTGTATCTGGCCATCTCTATCTTTAACAGTCTCTTTCAGTGACTGTTTCTGACAGTCTCTTTTAGTGACTGTCTTTGTCCCCTGATTGTCTGTCTCTGACGGTAACTGTCTCTGACTGTCTGTATTTGTCTCTCACTGTGACTGTCTCTGACTGTCACTTTGTCTATGGGGAGATTTATCAGAAATGTCTGAAAGCAGAACTGTTATAGTTGCCCATGGCAGCCAATCAGAGCTCAAGTTTCAAATTTGCACAGCTGTTTAAAAAATTACAGCTGATCTCTGATTGTCCATGTGCAACAGTTTTACCTCAGACACTTCTGAAAAATCTCCCTCTATATCTATCTCTCTCCATCTTACCTCACACATAAGTGTCTTATACTCATTGCTTATAGTAACCAATGAAAATTAATGACCTGTGGCAAAACAGCAACCAATCACAGCTCAGATTCCACAGCAGTAGTAGACAATGGGGCACATTTACTTACCCGGTCCAGTCGCGATCCAGCGGTGCGTTCTCCGACGCTGATTCGGGTTCTGCCGAGATTCACTAAGGTCCGTGCGCCGATATTCACCAGGTGTCGCTGCTGCGCCGAGGTCCGCCGAGGTCCGCCGAAGTTCACCTGCTTTTTTCTGGTGTATGTGAGTGATTGATCTTGCGACACAAATGGCTTTTTATATTCTGCGGTTTTTCCAAATCCCTCGGGTTGGCCGGTGGCCACGCCCCCCGATTTCTGTCGCGTGAAAGACGGCGCGATTGCGCCAAAAATCAATCGCGTGCGCCACAATCCCATGAAATACAGCGCAAAGCGGAAATATTCGGGAAAAACCCGACGGATTCGCGGCTGCAGACCCTTAGTAAATGTGCCCCAATGACTCCTGTATATGGTGGTTAATTAGTGGATTTTGGAAAGTGTGGGGTGAAATTTTCAGCTCAAAAACTGGTCTATGATGTTCCCTGAGTCACAGAGAGTAGCTGTGCAAAATGTGGTGATTGTCCATACACATACATACGCACTCACACACATACACTCTGCTTTATATATTGGATATATATGGACAGAGAATATATCTGAGTGAAGAATGATGGAATAAGCTGTTGCTGAGGACTTTTGTATTCCTTATCACTGATCTACAATCCTGCCACAGCTGTCCTATTGTTCAAGATAAAGAGAGGGATATGGCTCCTTACATAAATCATTTAAAACAAGCAACTATGACAGTGGAGGGGAACCCAGTAACATACATGGGGCTATACACACCCTGGTCTGTAAGCTAAACATTCGGTATTTACGAAAAATAGAAGTTGAAAGGGAAGAATGGTCAAAGAGAAGGGAATATTCAATTCTTCAATTTCATTGAATTTCCCTCATTTCATTTCATTGCCTTTTTAATCATGAATTTCAGGAAATGTCAGAAAGCTTCTCTGGTCTTCAATCAAGCAATCATTCAATATGGATGTTATGTAATTATCCACTACCAGTAGTTACTAATCCAAGGGGTTGTGTGTACAGGGTAAGCACTACAGACCTTGCATCAGTGAAATGGTGGATAGATGAGAGGGGATATTTAGGTTAAAACATTAGGTGGGTTTATAAAACTGAGAATTCCAGGAAGTGTTGATGGAAATCGACTATTCAGAATGGATTAACACCTCTAAATATTAAGAAAAGTGTAGAGCACTGAGACTTATGGTATTTTAAATACCCATTTTGTAAGGGTTCGATAATCTGAAAGCAAATCTTGTGGTTGGAAATGGTGTTCAGGGAACACATTAGCATTATCCTACAGTAATAAATTATACTTGCAAAGTGGTCACATGTGCAGGGAAATCTTCATGTATGTTATAGAGCAGGAGGAACTGAGCTGTACATAGTGTCATATTTGCAGGTGGTATGTTGTAGAGCAGAAGGAGCTGAGCTGGTTGTACATAGTGTCCTATCTGTAGGCAGCCTGTTATAGAGAAGGAGATTGGAGTAGATTGCACACAGTGGCCCACATTTATCAAAACCAGTGCTAACTGTACTATGTGCAGTTTGCCTGTAGAGGGTGCAGGGGGCGCCAGATTCATGAAAAGTGTCAGAAGTTCTACGGGAATATGGCGCTCCCTACACTTCTACAACAGAATGCACCTTTTTTTTTTCTGGCGCATCCTCATGCTTTAGAATTGTGGCGCACGTCGGACAGAATTGTGGCGTACAGTCCACTGGTGCACCGGAATTCCCCTTTAGGTGCACATTTTTTCTGTATTGTCGGAAATAGTGCAGCTGTAACACAAAACGGGTACAAACACTTCTTAAATACATTTGCCAGCAGTTTGCACGATCTTTCCAGTGCAAAGTCAGAGAGAAAGTGCAAAGGCTTTAATAAATGTGGTTCAGTATCCTTCTGCAAGCGGCATATTATAGAGCAGGAGGAGCTGAGCTGTTGTTGCATAGTGTCCTATTTGTAAGCATCATTTAATTATGAGATCCTGAGCAGATTGTACATAGCATCCTATCTGCAGGCAGAATGTTACAGAGCAGGAAGAGTTTAGCACATTATAAATAGTGTCCTATCTGCAGGCAGCATTTTATAGAGAAGGGTAGATGAACAGATTGTACATAGTGTCCTATCTGCAGGCAACATTTTATAGAACATGAAGTTCTGAGCAAATTGTACATAGTGTCCTATCTGCAGGCAGTATTTTATAGAACATGAGGTTCTGAGCAGATTGTACATAGTGTCCTATCTGCAGGTTACATGTTATAGAACATGAGGTTCTGAGCAGATTGTACATAGTGTCCTATCTGCAGGCAGCATTTTATAGAACATGAGGTTCTGAGTAGATTGTACATAGTGTCCTATCTGCAGGCAGCATTTTATAGAAAATGAGGTTCTGAGCAGATTTTACATAGTGTCCTATTTGGAGCACGCGATCGGATTGTGGCACATCGGCGTCGGCATGCACGCGACGGAAATAAGGGGGCGTGGCCATACGAAAACCTGACGGATTCGGAAAAAACGCAGCATTTTATAAGAAAAAGTGCTGCTGGACACGCGCTTACCTTCACTCAGTCCGGCTTGGTGAACTTCAGTGCAATCAGCGCAGCAGTGACACCTGGTGGACGTCGGAGGAACTGCCTTAGTGAATCGCCAGAAGACCCGAATCCTCCGCAGAGAATGCGCCGCTGGATCGCAAATGGACCGGTTAAGTAAATCTGCCCCATAGTGTCCTATCTGTAGAATCTGTTCACCACTTTTTGTTCTATAACATTCTACTTTCAGAAAGGCCACTGTGTACAATCTGCTGAGCTCATTCTGATCTATAACATACAATAAAAATGAATTTGGACTTTGTTTCTATCTTTCACTGTTTATACACACCATTCTGTCTTCATGGTTAAACACTACAAACAAACACACATGTTTAGCAGAGGGGGTAACACAAGACGGTTCTCTGTAACCAGGAGGCATTACATTTTGCATTCATAAAACGGTAGATTTTTTTTTTAACAAGAATTTTTCTATATCAACTAAATTTTATTGAAAACATAGAAACATTGGTTGTAAAAGTGTTAACATCCTTTAGAGTTATACTTCTCATAACCCCCATCTCTCAGGCAATAAATGTTATTGCTCGATGCTATAAATGATGTTTACACTTGTAATAAACCTGGTTAAGAAGAACTCGACTCACTACAATTCAGCCAGAGAAATGTGGAGAGAGACATAATCGCATTGAAAAGGTTTTTTGTTTGCTTTTAATGTAATTTGCTGTAAAATTTGGTGTTTTAACAAATCCAATTTCCCTTCCATGACCATTTAGTAATGTTAATGAAGTATTTGATCTTGTGGAGCAGATGGGATTTGCAGTAATGGTCTTTACTTATTGGTCATTTTGTGCTGATTTCCTAAAACCGATATAATAAGTAATTGACTTATTGCCTTAACATAAAGGCAACACAAATCTGCATATTTCTTCCCATCTAACATACAGTAAAGATGCCTTAGGAGGTTAAATGACGCATAAGTCAATATTTGTAGGAAAATAGAAGACTTTGGGCAATGATTATGTCTTGTGCTCCTGTTTTCTGGCATCCAAAGCCACAATTCCAGGTGCACAACTAGGTTATTACAACTTATTCCTCTTCGCGTTAACCTCATACCACCTTGTTAGAGAAGTGGACATGACCTAGCATGGGGTAGCTCGGGGAGGCTTCCTAAATTTACCATAGTTTGTGCTAAAAAGCCAAAGAGGCTCTGGGGGAATCTTACCAGAGCCCCTCCGTGCTGTCGCTTCAAAGGCTCTTACAGTGTGCACTTCCCTTTCCCTGTGTCAGATTACAGTAGGTAGAGAGACGGGAAAAGGCTGAGGGACTGCACAAAGATTTGGTGGATTTGGTGAACTCTGTCATGGGGTGGTGATCTGAGTGCCCACAGAAATGGCTCTGAGTGCCCCCTCTGGCACCCGTGCCATAGGTTCGCCACCACTGGTATAGGGTATGGTTTTCAAAACTGTTTTGCCTCAGAATCTTTTTTTACTACTTAAAAATAGTTTATAAAAATGGAGATATGGCCAGTCCCTGGGTTATGTACAAGAAAGGTTCTTTAGGTCTCTACTTAAGTTGAATTGGTATGTAAGTCAAAACTGGTCTGACTGGTCAGAACAGGGTTTTTATCCCTGTGACAATTGGATTTTCAGAATTTTTTGCTTTAATGGGAAAAAGAATTATTGATAAAACTTCATTACAGAAACCTTACAGCTGATCATTATAGCCTAAGACTAACGAAAATCATCCAGAGAGCTGAACCAGAGGTCACAAAGGGCAGAGAGGTCCGTCTGTAACTAGGGGTCCGTCTGTAAGTCGTGTGTCCTTAAGTCATGGACTTTGTTTTTTTCCCTTAATTTTCACCTTTTTCCCTTTAATATACAAAAAAATATATCATATGCATCATCTAAATGCATAAAACCATAGTCTTGTGTGTCCTGAAAAAATATATAATATTTGTATGTTGAGTTAGAAACGTAATAGTTGCAGTTATACAGGTCCATTGCTAAAACTGAAAAATTGGCCTGGTGAGGAAGACGGGTGAGCACTCCAGTAATGAGGTAACAATACACACAGCTATGGTAACACAGATCTCCAGGGCTGCTGCCTAATCCTGTCTGCAGCTTTATATGGTCAAAACTGCTGGTAGAGCCCCTTATCTCTGGTGTTTTGCTAAAGGTATTGATAATTTAAAGTTCTTCCCGCTAAATCTTGGCTATAACAATGTGTTATCAACTGAAGCCTGGCTCATTGTCAACTTGACAAACACTAAAAAAACATTCCCAAATATTAAAGCCTGATTTTTCAGTTTTGGGCTTGCCTGGAGTCTAATATTGATACATGATTGCCATGTGTGAGAATACTGTACCTGTATATAATACACCAAAGCAAAAAGAAATTTCTATATATGATTCTATATTTCTAGTTAATAGTAAAGGGGTTTTCCCATGAAGCAAAGTTAGGTCCTAACTTGCTGATCAGTGGAGGTCTCAGTGCTGAGACCCCCGTGGATAGCAAAAACGAGGGGTCTGTCGGACCCCTCGACGCTCCTCAGACATGGAAATGATTGCAATCACAAATTCTTTGGTATTAATATCTTCATTCCTTTTGCTTGCAATGAAAAAACACAAAAGAGAATGAAAAAAAAGTCAAATCATTGATCATTTTACAGAAAACTCCAAAAATGGGCTGGACAAAAGTATTGGCACCCTCAGCCTAATACTTGGTAGCACAACCTTTAGACAAAATAACTGTGAACAATCGCTTCCGGTAACTATCAATGAGTTTCTTACAAGGCTCTGCTGGAATTTTGGACAATTCCTCTTTCTAATTTCTGATTGCAATCTGACAGATTGCAGGGGTGCCAATACTTTTGGCCGCCACTGTATATATTTAGTCAGAAATGTTGGTATAACTGCTCTAGGTCCGTGAGACTTGAAGGCGCCTTCTCCAAACTTCCATTGTGAGATATCTCCACAGGTGTTCTATGGGATTCAGGTCTGGACTCATTGCCGGCCACTTTACAAGTCTCCAGCGCTTTCTCTCATACCATTTTCTAGTACTTTATGCTCTACATTATGCTGAAAAATTTGTTGGCAGTCTTCAGACTTCATTATGCCATGCACACGGTCAAGCTGTCCAGTGTCAGAGGAAACAAAGCGACCCCAAAACATCAGGGAACCTCCGCCATGTTTGACTTCTTTAAGCTTGTTTGTGCTGTACTCCAATACAATCCACTAAACAGTATACAAAGATGAGCAAACTATTCACACATGTATGCAAAGGAGATATACACATATGATGGCAACGTGTATAAACATATCAGTTCAGATCAGAGGGTGTGTGTTCTTCTTGGCTGGCCCCTCCCATCTGCTCCTCCCTATGCCTACCCACTATTCAGCACTGCATGTCATATGACCAGGGTGATCTCATCTAAGGTCCTATACCTTTTACATTTGCAAAATATACCACACATATGTATCTAATCACATGAAATCACAGCATGCCTCCATGGACTTCTACTCCTCCCCTTTCTCCATGGAGGTATGCTATGATTTCATGTGATCAGATACATACTTTGGGTACATTTTGCAAATGTAAAGAGTATGAGATGACATTGTAGTTATATGTCTAAAGTTGAATATTGCCAGCCAAGCAGTACAAGGATGCAGGGAAGATGCATAGAGCTGTCAGTAAAAATAATGGGGCATGGTTCACTGGCATTGGTGGTTTGGGGGTTAAAATTCAAGGTGGTGTAGCATATAAAATAAACTAAAATAAGATATTTGTATATTTCATAAAATAAACCTTCCTTACAGAAGGAATATAAGAGCTCTTAGATATGTCATACTCCCGGTGCCTTTATCCTGCGCCATTATCATGTTTCATACTTCAAGAGTAAAATTTTTCTTGAAGAAAAGCCATCAGTATTAGCACCTGCTACATGGCATATTGATAGAAGCAGCTGTATCATAACTCACAGCAAGAAGTATGCATTTAAAAGCAGTCCCTTAGACATATGATAGATGAAAAAAATATTCCATCTTTATAAACAGTGGAAAACTGTAGGTTTAAGGCATATAAAAAAAATAAATATCATTATGCTGCATATAGAAAATATAGAGTACAGCGGCACTCACCAATACGGTGCGAAGAATACTTTTATTGAGGTGCGTACAGGTACAGAGCGGGGCCAGGCGACCGTATTGGTGAGTGCCGCTGTACTCTATATTTTCTATTTGGATTACCTTTGCTCTTGCTGAGCACCACCGTTTTACCGAGTTGTGCAAGAAGGCCTTACCACCCTGCCAAGACCCCTGCCGGGTTATCACTGGGATCTATATATTATTATGGTCGGATGGTGCCAGACTACTGTCTTCTTCGTTGATTGACTTCATTATGCTGCATATTAACATAAGTTACACGATATAAAGCGAACCTGTCACCAGGAATGTCATTTTTAGCTGATGACAGGTTCCATTAACCTGCGCTATGTTGAATTAAAAACTGCCTTTATCTGCATTATGAATCATTTCAGTATAGTTTATATAAGTTGACATTAACATTACCTGGCTAATTCATTTACCGTGTCTCCTCATGCATTCTTCCTCTACTACAGGCCTTCCCCCTCCACTGCCTACTCAATGCATATGACAGGAAGTAGGGAGACATGGAGAAATGGCAGATGAGGTTTAATATAGATAAATGTAAGGTTATGCACTTGGTCCATGAAAACAAAAGGTATAATTATGTTCTAAACATCAAATTACTTGGTAAAACTGCAGCTGAAAAAGACTTGGGGGTATTGGTAGATGGTAAACTTAATTTTAGTGACCAGAGCTAGGAGGCTGATGATTATAAAGAAAATAAAATTATGGGATTTATCAAGAGAGGAATATAAGGTTTTTCCCTGGTCAGACCACACATGGAATATTGTGTACAGTTTTGGGCACCAGTGTATAAAAAGGACATAGTAGAATTGGAACGGGCGCAGAGGAGAGCAACCAAGATAATTAGGGGAATGGGGGGACTATAATACAATGACAGATTACAAAATTTGGGATTATTCAGTTTAGAAAAAAGAAGACTAAGGGGAGACCTCATTACAATGTACAAATACCTGAATGGGCAGTACAATAATCTCTCCAAAGATGTTTTATACCTAGGCCTGTGACCAGGGCAAGCGGGCATCCTCTACACCTAGAGGAGAGGCGGCTCTACCATCACCATAGACAGGGGGCATCCTCTACACCTAGAGGAGAGGCGATTCTTCCATCACCATAGACAGGGGGCATCCTCTACACCTAGAGAAGAGGCAATTCTACCATCACCATAGACAGGGGACATCCTCTACACCTAGAGGAGAGGCGGTTCTACCATCACCATAGACAGGGGACATCCTCCTGCAACCTAGAGGAGAGGAGTTTTCTACCATCACCATAAGACATGGCATCCTCTGCACCTAGAGAAGAGGCGGTTCTACCATCACCATAGACAGGGGACATCCTCTACCCTAGAGGAAGCGGGTTCTCACCATCACCATAGACGGGACATCCTCTACACCTAGAGAGAGAGTTACTACATCACCATAGACAGGTGCATCCTCTGCACCTAGAGGAGAGGGGTTCTACACATCATAGACAGGGCCTCCTCTACGCCTAAGGAGAGGCGGTTCTACCATCACCATAGACAAAAGTGCTTACTGACGTCTACCAGAGGAGTGAGACTATGGAACTCTCTGCCACAGGAGGTTTTTATGACTCTATGTACATACAGGCAGTTCCCGGGTTACGTACAAGATCGGTTCTGTAGGTTTGTTCTTAAGTTGAATTTGTATGTAACTCGAACTGTATACTTTATAATTGTAGCTCCAGTCTCTGTGACAATTGGATTTTAAAATGTTAGGTTGTCATAAAATGGGACAACCATAAATCTTAATTGCAGACACATTTGATAACTGTTACACGGCTGTTTATTGTAGCCTAGGGCTAAAGTACAGTAAATTACAACATCCAGAGGTCCATTGTAAATGGGTCTCTGTAAGTCGGATGTTCTTAAGGGAAACCTCCACAGAAACTACCTATAAAGGTAGATCGGGTGGTAGGTGGATCAAATAGGACTGAGGATAGCCCTTTTAAAGGGCTAATCCTCACGTCCCCGCAATGATCTCGAAAACTTTTATTGCCCCAATATTAAAATGTTCTTAGCGGCTACTGGGGCGTGGAGTAGGCCGCATCTGAGTTACACGAGGCCTCTTTTCTCCTCCTACCAAAATCTTCGGCGCCAGCTACGAGGAGCTGCGCGCCCTCGTCCGGCCATCTGCTGTCTGCGCATGCGCAGACAGCAGGCCCGCGCCGTGCAGCTCCGACTCTGTAGCAGTGACCGCGCAGGTGCGGGCCTGCTGTTCTGCGCATGTGCAGACAGCCAATGTGCCGACGAGGGCGCGCAGCTCCTCGTGCTGCGCGCCCTCGTCCGGCACATTGGCTGTCTGCACATGCGCAGAACAGCAGGCCCAGCACCTGCGCGGTCACTGCTCAGATTCGGAGCTGCACAGCGCGGGCCTGCTGTTCTGCGCATGCGCAGACGCAGATGTGCCGGACGAGGGCGCCAGCTCCTCGTAGCTCGCGCCGAAGATTTTGGTAGGAGGAGAAAGAGGCTACCGGGGGCGTGAGTAGCCGCCTCGTGTAACCTCAGATGCGCTACTCCACGCCCCAGTAGCCGCATAGAAAATTTTAATATTGGGGCAATAAAAGTTTTCAATCAGTGCGGGACGTGAGGATTAGCCCTAAAAGGGCTATCCTCTGTCCTATTGATCCACCTACCACCCGATCTACCTTTATAGGTAGATTTGTGGTGGTAGGTGCCCTTTAAGTAGGGACCGCCTGTATTCAAGAGAGGTCTGGATGACTTTCTGGAGATGTTATGATACTTTGACACAGGCACTCACAGGCTGGAGCTGCCCCCTCCCCTGGGACTGACTACATACTGCTGGCAGAGAGACAGGTAATGTAAAATAAACTATTTCAATCATTCAGAATGCTAATAAAGGCATTTTTAAAATTAGCATAGAATATATATTGGAACCTGTCATCATCTAAATTTACATTTCTGGTGTCAGGTCCGCTTTAATGTCTAATTATTGCCATAAAAAAGATCACCTATTGTGAATGAAGAGAATAATGCATGCAGGACAGCCTCTATATTCTGCATGGTTGTTGGACGGGATATTGGAACCCTATCTTACAATAGGTGCAATCCTATATGTGCATATACTCTGGATATCTCATAAACATCTAAGATAAAGATACCCCTTTAATTTCAGAAGCGCCAACAGATCAGCTTTCAATAGAAAGTCTGTGCGTTTATTTAGTCACTTCTGGCCTTTAACCCTGTCCTTTGTAAGCTCTTCCTGGCAAACAATCACTATGACGTATCGCTTTTTCTCTTACTTCCGATTGTGTATATATATGGAACTTTATGCTCTTTAACGTTACTTCTCTACAAGGCATTTAGTTTCTTGATGCTCTGATCAAGAGCAAGGTGTGGACCAAGTAGATGATCCATAAATACAACACAGACGGTCCCCGACTTAAAGGATATCTACCACCAGGAAGAAGGATTGTAAACCAAGCACACTTACATGCTGGTATGTGCCACCTCTAGCAGGATCAGCTATTCTCTTCTTAGCTTCTTATGCCCTGTTTTTTTTACAAAAAAAGGCTTTTAAATTATGCAAATGAGCCTGATGGGCTCCATAGGTGTTAATGGAGCCTGGAGCCTCAAGCTCATTTGCATCATTTTTAAAGCCTTTTTTTCTGTGCTCATGTAAAATCCTTGATCTTAGGCCACATTCACACGAACCTATGGGGGACGTAAATACGGCCGACATATATATATGGCCGGTATACGTCCCACATACATCGCAATGGCCTCACTGTGCCCAACGGGTACGGTACAGTGCAGCACACGTATGGCACCGTACCGCTCTGTACCCCGTAGAAAGATAGGACATGTCCTATCTTTCTCCGGAATACGGCGCTGTGTGCCATATATTCCTATGGAGAGCGGCTGGGCTGAGTGGCGCTCTCCCCTGTGTGCCCGCAGTGCTATGGTACAGCAGGCAACGGCAGTGTGCATGTAGCCTTAGTGGTAGATGACCTTTAAGAACTGCCAAGATAGGACATGTCCTATCTTTCTCCGGAATACGGCGCTGTGTGCCATATATTCCTATGGAGAGCGGCTGGGCTGAGTGGCGCTCTCCCCTGTGTGCCCGCAGTGCTATGGTACAGCAGGCAACGGCAGTGTGCATGTAGCCTTAGTGGTAGATGACCTTTAAGAACTGCCAACTTACAGATGACCCCTAGTTACAGACGGACCTCTCTGGTCACTGTGACCTCTGGTGAATCCCTTGGGATGCCTTACTATATTTCCAGGCTGCAATAATCAGCTGTAAGGTGTCTGTAATGAAGTTTTATTGTTAATTCTTCGGCCCATAACAGCACAATTTTAAAAATACAATTCTCAGAGAGACAAATAAAATTTTTTGTCTGCAGTTACAACTATAAAATAGACCAGTTCCAACTTACATACAAATTTAACTTAAGTAAAAACCTTAATAACCTATATTTTACCTATCCCGGGGACTGCCTCTACATATAATTTTTAGGCTTGATCTTTTTAAAAATCTAGGTTAGGGGTGAGGGGTTTTAACCTACCTTATGAGACAGAGTATAGAGAAAAGCACCAGGCTATGATGGCACGCTATGACACAGCAGGGAAGATGCAAATTGCAGATCACTTATGAAAATATATAAGATATTCAGCAAAGGTATAAAGTCACCCACTATACAGATAAATAGTATGTATACAAACACAAAACTACAGAATCCATAAGCCATGTAATTTTATAATAAACAAATACGGAGAGAAATAACATAAGTAGGGAAATGAGCCACAATAATTGTGTCTGAGCTGTGTCCTCATTTTCATATATAAAGCATGCCTCAAGAGGGATTTATTATTAATCTTTAAACAAATTAAAAAATAAAAACAAAACAGAGACGAGAGGTTCATGCAAGGCACAAAATAGGTATGATGTATCCATGCTGTATACCTGCTTGGGTTTCTGAATAACATCAGTGAGATATTACTCCGTCTGTTTTTTATGGAATAGCTTATTTTGGGTCCGGCATGTCAAAGAGGACGACTTGATCGTGTTATAAAGAAAGCTGGAACTAGAATTGCTATGGAGTTGGAGGGATTTGACGAGACGACCGAACAGAGAGTTGTCGATAAATTCAGGTCTATCGTGAGCATGACATCCACTCTATGAATTATTAACAAATAAGTTCAGAAATTTGTTCCTGAATACAATACTACTCTGAGTGACCAACCCAAATGCAACATCTACCTTCGTAACACCAAATGGCAAGACCACTATAAGGAAAACACAATAGACTTCGTAACACCAAATGGCAAGACCACTATAAGGAAAACACAATAGAACGTCATTTTTTTCTTTTTTCTGTTTACCTGTTCCCTAAAAGTTGGACAACTAAAGGAACCGGGCAAATGAAATAATGACCGGCCAAGGTCAAGTCCAAGTTAATGTGATAATAGAGGCAATAACATACATGAAAGCCGGCGCCAATGCGCCACAATCCGATCGCGTGCGCCAAAATCCCGGTGCAATTCGGCGCAAATCGGAAAAATTCTGGAAACCCGGCGGAAAAACGCAATTCGGACCCCCAATGGGGGTCATTTACTAAGGGCCCGATTCACATTTTCCCAACGTGTTACCCAAATATTTCCGCTTTGCGACGATTTTCCCTGAATTGCCCCGGGTTTTTGGAGCACGCGATCGGATTGTGGCCCATCGGCGCCGGCATGCACGCGACGGAAATCTGGGGGCGCGGCCGAATGAAAACCTGACGGATTCGGAGAAACCGCCACATTTTTAAAAAAAAAGTGTTGCTGGACACGCGCTTACCTGCACCTGGCAATGGATCGTGAACTCCGGCGGACCTTGGCGGACTTCAGCGCAGCGGCAACACCTGGTGGACGTCGGAGGAACTGCCTTAGTGAATCGCTGGAAGACCCGAATCCACTGCAGAGAACGCGCCGCTGGCTCGCGAATGGACCGGGTAAGTAAATCTGCCCCAATGTCTTCCAGCTTTTGCATCATGTGAGTAATCTATGTAGGGACTTCTGTAAAAGTGGATTTGTAAGTGGATTTGTAGTGGATTTGTAAGTGCTTCTAGGACTATTTTTAAACTCAAGTATGCTCGCCTGGCTATAGCCTTGCAAGCATACTGCAGACGGCTGGAGAGGAGGAAGGGTGAGCGCTGCTCACACCCCCCCTCTCCATAGTGAGGCATAATGCCAGGCCGTAAAAACGGGGAAGATAGAGTATGCTCTATCTTTTTTTCCATGAATGGTATGGTACAGTGCCACACGTGCGGTCACCATACAGCGTATGCCCATAGGCGTATATATGGCAGCAAATTTGCAAATGTCTATGTGAAAGGGGCCTAAATCTGAGAGAGCATGACCTGCAACAGTCACACAGACACAATTGGGCACATGTATCAAACGTTTGACCTGCCTTTTTGTATAATGTTTGAGACTTTTCATGGCACGTGCTCATTTGCGACTTTTTTGTACCTAAAACAGACTCTCTTCAAATTTTGCTCCCGTCTAGTATGATAATATTACCACTGTACTTTTTTTTTCTTTTGTATTGTTTCATTATGTCCTGTTATGAGTCATGAGGCTCCATTTGGCCACAGCAAATGGTTGAAGTTGAAGGGTGGGGCATGTGTCGCTTCCCAGCTCAGGTCCACCGGAGTTCACCTTCTTCTTCCTGGTGCATGTAAGTGCTTGATCTTGCTACACAATTTGAATTGAATTTAAATCTCCTGCGCTCATTCCAAATCAGTCGGATCATGCGACAGCATGACCCCCCCCCCAATTTCTGTGGCATGAAAACAAGCATAGCTGCGCCAAAAAACGATCATGTGCGACACAATCCCCTATTAAACACTTGTCAACACCCAAGTCCAAGTTAATGTAATAATAGAGGCAATAACATACATGTTATAACATTACTTATCAAAATAATTGCTGCTGACAAATGTACCAATGTTTAAGGACAAACATGTAACTTATTATTTATACACAACTGTATGTAAGAATTTACGTTTTTTGTTTAAATAAAAAATAAAAAATTTAAAATTTAAAAAAAAAAAATTAGTTCCTTCCAACTGCAATTCATTTATTTATTACATCTGAGGGTGGAAGGTAATTTTTCGCTGTCCTCTAGAATTAATGTATTTGAGATGTTCTATGAGACTGTGATTCTTTATATCAGTTTTTTTTGTAATTTTTCATATTGTTTTTTCTATGTTGATATGTATGCATGTGTTCATGTCTTCATGTCTTTTTCTGTTTGCTGTGCCGAAAAATAATTTCACAGATTTGGCATTATTACAGTTTTATTGTATCGTTATCATATTGTATATCTGTACTGATGTTAGTATATACGAATCTCAAATAAATGATGAGGTTTTTGGCAGAACATGTTGAAAAAATAAGAACATGAAGTGGAGCCATATCCCAACAGAGGGAACTCTGATGAAAAAAATATATTAATTATTCTATCCCCAGTCAACCCTTTTAACTTCTTAAGTAAGTTAATTTAACTTTGAAGAATGGAAAGTAACTCCAAGCAATATTGGGGCAGATTTACTTACCCGGTCCAGTAGCGATCCAGCGCCGCGTTCTCCGAAGCTGATTCGGGTTCTGCCGGGATTCACTAAGGTTGTGCGCCCGTTGTCCACTAGGTGTTGTTGCTGTGCTGAAGGCTGCAGTAATTCATCTTCTTCGCCTCGGTGTATGTGAGTGCTATTTTTGCGACACAATTTTTTTTTTAATTCCTCGGTTTTTCGGAATCGGTCAGGTTTTCAGACGGCTGCTCCCCCGATTTCTGTCACATGAAAGCCGGCGCCAATGCGCCACAATCCGATTGCGTGCGCCAAAATCCCGGGGCAATTCAGCGCAAATCGGAAAAATTCTGGAAACCCGGCGAAAAAACGCAATTCGGGTCATTTACTTAGGGCGCGATTCGCATTTTCCGACGTGTTACCCAAATATTTCCAATTTGCGAAGATTTTCCCTGAATTGCCACGTTTTTATGGAGCACGCGATCGGATTGTGGCGCATCGGCGCCGGCATGCACACGACGGAAATCGGGGGGCGCGGCCGAATGAAAACCCGACGGATTTGGAGAAACCGCTGCATTTAAAAAAAAAAAAAAGTGTCACTGGACACGCGCTTACCTGCAACCGCCAATGGATTGTGAACTCCGGCGGACTTCAGCACAGCAGCAACACCTGGTGGACGTCGGAGGAATTGCCTCAGTGAATCGCTGGAAGACCCGAATCCACCACAAAGAACGCGCCACTGGATCGCGAATGGACAGGGTAAGTAAATCTGCCCCAATGTCTTCAAGCTTTTGCATCTTGTGAGTAATCTATGTAGGGACTTCTGTAAAAGTGGATTTGTAAGTGGATTTGTAGTGGATTTGTAAGTGGATTTGTAGTGGATTTGTAGTGGATTTGTAAGTGCTTCTAGGACTATTTTTAAACTCAAGTATGCTTGCCTGGCTATAGCCTTGCAAGCATACTGCAGACGGCTGGAGAGGAGGAAGGGTGAGCGCTGCTCACACCTCCCCTCTCCATAGTGAGGCATATGTATTGTTTCACTATGTCCTGTTATGAGTCATGAGGCTCCATTTGGCCACAGCAAATGGTTGAAGTTGAAGGGTGGGGCATGTGTTGCTTTCCGCTCAGGTCCGCCGGAGTTCACCTTCTTCTTCCTGGTGCATGTAAGTGCTTGATCTTGCTACACAATTGGAATTGAATTTAAATCTCCCTCACTCATTCCGAATCAGTCGGATCGTGCGACAGCATGCCCCCCACCCCAATTTCTGTGGCATGAAAACAAGCATAGCTGCACCAAAAAACGATCATGTGCGACACAATCCCCTATTAAACACTTGTCACAGCCGTGCAAAACCCCAAAACGACGTAAAGTCTGCCGAAAGTGCCTCTATGGACCCTTAATAAATAAGCCCCATTTTGCGACACATGTATCAATAATGAAAAAATTCTAAGGACTCATTCTCACAAGCGTAATGGGAACCGATAAGTGGCCGGACAAAGCCAGACTTACGATACATGTGCCCCAATGGCTCCCAGACAGGAGAAATAGTCACTTGCTCCATTTTTGGATCAAAAAAGCAATAAATAAAGAGCATCCAGCAGTATAAACCTGTGGTGGTGGGGTTACCCATCATGTTTATAGATATTTGGTCTTTCTTGGTGAATGTTTCTCCCTGTGAAATGGAAATATGTTCTCTTCTTTTTGATGTAAGCACATTCGTGTTATTGACTGTTCTGTTTATACCTCCACCTGAATAAACATTCATTTGTTTTTACATGTCAAAAGGCTAAACATTTAAGTTAGCTGTGAGCGAGGTTTGCTGCCTGACTGACACTTACCATATGGGTCCGGGTTATGAGCTTCTAGACCTACCTACCAAAACTCAGATAGTCTGCAGTGTATATATGCATGAAGTATCTTTGGGCACCAGACCTTCTCTCCCAATTGTCAGAATTTCTTTCTGAGGTTTTGATTCGTTACAAATGATGTACAGTCAAAATAAGTTCCTCCTTTCTCCCACTAAAAGAGATAAACTTACTGCATAAGTTAGTGCTGATGCTGCTGCAATTACAGGACTTCATTAGTCGTTAGTTCATTTTAGGTGATATGAACCGGGATAAGGGACTTTTAACCCTTTCCCAGCAGGTGGGGGGGGGGGGGGGGTAACATTTTGGTGGAGCTTTTGATGCTCCAATGGAGGTTCTGGAAAATTAATTATGCAAATACATTTACCAGGATGGGATATGGAAAACATTGCCTCTTGACTACGTGGTAAATGAGTCCCCATTAGCATCAGGCATGACTTTTTCAGAAATCTTAATGACATGATACAGGGTAATAGCCAAACCAATATATCCACACAATAAGTAACAGAACTGTGGATAGGACTGTTGGAATCTCTTCTGCACAGTGTAGGGAACTGAATTTTACTATCATAAATTTTCAAATAAAATTGAAATGAAATACTGAAATTGTATTGGAATTCGATTCACATTCATTTTTTTTATGCACTACTGTTAAAGGAAATCTACCATCAAAATCAAGCATTATAAACCAGAGGCACATACTCATATTTTCAGGCACATTGACTACGGAAATCTTCTAATATTTAAAATTATTCTAATGGACCTGAAAGGCTACTGGGGTGATTCCCAGAGCCCCTACGTGCTGCAGTTTCACCAGCTGTAACACTGCCTCAACCTCCCCTCTTTTCCTGGTTGGCACTCAGCTCTCCCTCTGCCTGATGTAATCTCACTGCAATAAAGGAAATTTCAGCACACAGTTAAAGGGGGGATTGCTCCTTGCACACTGTGATAGCTTATGAATCTGTAGCACTAAGGTGCTCTGGAATCTGCCCCAATAGCCTTCCAGGCTTATTAGTATAACTTAAAAAGTTGATTTAATAAGGAAGGAGGCAATGGTTAACAAAGGATAACAAATATAAGATGATTACCACGGTCACAGTGTCCCTGATTTATAATGATGGATTTTGATGCTAGATTTCCTTTACTATTAAGCTGTTTTCTGCTCCATAAAGTGTGACAGTAAATTGTAATTTCGGTAGTGCCATACAGGTCATTGTTGCTGTTTACAACTAATTTATTTTTAATATCCTTATATACCATTTATATATTTTTTTAATTTTCTCTAAAATTATTTTAGACTATACTATATTACTATATAACTATTGATGAGCAAACCCAAATTTTAAGAACCTGCTTTCACTGATTGTGGGTGTTAGCTAGTTAAATGCCACTGGCAAAGTGGCCAGAGACATTTAAATTACTGTGGCTGCATTAACATGTCAACAGCGCCACCATTTTGGGGATGGACATTGCTCCTGAAGACATTGGCAGGTTAGTGCTGGTACACATGGCTGCAGGGATTTAAATGCTGCTGGTGACTTTGCCAGAGGCATTTAGAGATTTAACGACTGCAAAACCAGGTCAACATCTGTAAACAGTTATTGTGTTCTCTCCGTGTTTGCGTGGGTTTCCTCCGGGTCCTCTGGTTTCCTCCCGCACTCCAAAGCATACAGGTAGGTTGATTAGATTGTGAGCCCCATTGGGGACAGGGACTGATTTGGCAAGCTCTTTGCAGAGCTGCGTAATTTGTAGGCACTATATAAATAAAGAATTATTATTAAAGTTTGGTTTGACCTCAAACTTTGCGGGTCCGCTCAACACTATACATAACTTAAGACTATATAAGTTTTAGTACCTAATATATAATAAGTAGCCACGCTCTAATTTGTGCCAGGCTGTCTGTTTTGGTCCAGGACCACCCACCTGATAGTGAAGTGCATATTGGGTGCCAAAACTAAAAGCAGTGATTTCTTGGCAACAGTGAGGGAGAAACTTTCCAAATGCAACAGAAGGAGTTGAGGCAAACATATTGTGACATTAGAGTAGATGGTGAAAGATCCTTTAAATAAAAGCCTTGTAAATTCTCCTAAGTTATATAAAATTATCGGAATATATAGGAAATTCTAGAGCAGTGATGGAGAACCTTTTGGAGACCGAGTGCCCAAACTACAACCAAAATCCACTTGTTTACTGTGAAGTGCCAATATGGCATTTTAAGCAGTAACTTATCACTACCTGTTCATTACATCTTTCAATCGTATCGAACCCCTGAGGCAACCAATACAGTTGAAAGAAGGAGGGCAAATTCAGACTCTCATTGTAGCTTCTCTCCAGGGTCTCTGTGTAGAGGAAAAATGGTTGGTCCAGCAGGATGACAGTTCTGTCAACACCTTTTCCCACAGTTCCTAAAAGCCAATGAAGTGTTGCTTTAAAATAGCGCTGGGAGCAGCATCTTTTAAGTTACCTGGGACTTGGTCGATTTGGTCCTATTTGGTTAACTCTGGGGTGATGGCCTGGGTGCCCACAGAAATGGCTCCAAGTGCCACCTCTGGCACCCGTGCCATAGGTTCGCCACCACTGTTCTAGAGCATCTTTTCGTACATATTATGGATTTTGTCGAGAATGCAATGTGAAAAAATGTAATGAATATCTAATAAATTTAAAGTGTTTGGAGATTGGCTGGACCGTTTGGATTTGTGCTATCTTGTCTTATAACTCTGCTTTATGCTGTCACTATTGTGCTTTATCTCATTGAAAATGATGAACATATTTACAACTGGATGTTACCAATTCCCTTGTTGGTCTGATAATAACTCCTAGCTCCTCACCAGTATATCAGGACAAAATAGAAAAACGCAGAATGTTTTCAATCAAAAGTCATAAAAATGATTCCGAAATTTCAGGTCTCAATTACTGTTGAATTGTTAGAGATGTAAGTGAAATTAAAAGGGTGATTGAAGGTTACCTACAAGAGGACAGGTGACTTATACATCTTTCCTACCAAAAAAAATTAGCTTTTTCTTTGACCCCTGGTTTTGACCCCGGCTTGATATAGCTCTCTGATGGAGTCACAATGAAGGTATTATACAAAGCCCTCATAATAAAGGCTGTCACCTCAGTAATAAAGAAAGATAATTGGAGTTATAGTACAGTCTGTTGTAGTCTGTAAATGAAACCACTGATGCACGACCTCTGTAACCTCAGTTACTTCAGTTTACAGAGCTTTGCATGCAGTCGTTTGATGAGGTTTATGTACGAGAGAGATAGGGAACATAAGGGTAGAATTTTTTACATAATTCATTTATCATAATAGTATACAAGCAATTATTTCGGCTTTGCATATGCAATAAATATTCATCATATAACATCTGTTTAATAGATTAGGAAATTCGGCTTAAGTGTAAACATTCATGTCTATATATCCCACTGACATAAACAAAGGCTTATGCAAACTGTTATTTGCACAGTCATGATGACAAGCCAGCGTGATCGGTACAGTAGTATTACTGCTCGGACAGCGGGCATCGGTGCTACAATACAAGTGTTACAGATCATTGATAGCTAAAATGAAAAAGTTATAAGTAAGAGTAAGTGGCTATTCTGTTCAGCTAGAAACACAGAAAATGAATCCTCCAACACTTCGTCTCTTGCGAATGGTTAGTATTTCATTGGAGCCATAAAATCCACAAATAAGTCACATAACAGACTGATGCGTCTTAGCTCTTAGTCTCAAATGATTAAGAGCTGTTAGCTGAAAACGCGTCAGTCTCTTATGTAACTTATAGTGGATTTTATGGCTCCAATAAAATGCTAACCATTCACAAGATGAAGTGCTGGAGGATTCCTTTTCTGTGTTTCTCTCCGGTGAGACTGCCGTGCACACATTTCTCGGGTAACAGCTGATATCGAGTCTCGACATCGGAGGTACAACTCTGTTAATGCTGTTCTGTTCAGCAGTTTCTTAGCTTTAAGAATAAAATCTTCTTGATTACTTTCTATTGATATTGTGCCTGCACCTATGTGATTAAATAGAACATGAATTCTGATAATGTAAACTTTATCTACTGGCCAGAACAGTGACATGGAGACCAGACCTTGCAGTGATAGGATGGGGGTTTCTTATAGCAGACACGTAAGGATTACATTGAAGAGGTAGTTCCCAGTTTATATACAATAAAGGTTCTTTAGGTTTCTTCTTAAGTCAAATTTGTATACACATAGAAACTAGTATATTTTGTATAGTGTAAATTCACTTATCAGGTAACCAAGGATGCTTATAGGATCTCAGGAGCACAAGTGTCCTTGGTTACTAGTGATTGCAGGTAGCAGTAGCTTGCAGGAAGAAACTGAAACCATAGTAGGAGCCACTGCTGAAACAAGATAAAGTTAATATAAAACGTATAATTTATTTTGTGTCTTATACATTTTTATTACTTAAATCTGATTGTATTAATGATATGCTTACATTTTTTTAATGTAGTGAGATCTCTTAGAAGATCTCCATATACCAGTGCATTAAAGGGATATTCCCATCTGGGCATTCACATTTAATTCAATACATTTGTCATTTGTTAACATTTCTTCAATTGGATGTAATTTAAAAAAAATGTTCCTGTGTGAAGATAATTTCTCATAAATGCAGCCATGTTGTCCCTTAGAAACAAGATGGCTTTCCCGGATACGACCACCTCACATTTTGGCAGCAGTGGCCAGACATTGTGTATTGAGTCCTGTCTGACCTCCTGGATTCAGCGTTCATCACCACAGGATGGCTGTAGGACCTGCAGTATCGCCCGGACATTTCATATACAAAAACTTTTTGTTTCTTTGTGCGATCCCTCCAGCAGAGGTGGCCGTATCTAGGGACACAGTCTTGTTTCTAAGGGACCATATGACTACATTAATGAGAAATTATCTTCACACAGGTAAAAAAAAATGTAATAACATCTTATTGAAGAAATGTTTGATACAGAAAGTATATTTGATGATTAGTTAACTTTTCCTCACACAAACTATACCAATTATTTGCTGAAAGTGGACGTCCCCTTTAAGCTCACATTTTTATTACTAAAATGTAATTGTTTTAATTATATGATTTCAAGAGAAATGAGAAAGGACAATGCAGTGATATACAGAGAGGTCTCTTAGAAGATCTCCATATACCATAACTCTATGGAAAGTCTAGATACAAGGCTTCCACTGATAGAAGGTACGGTAAGTGTATAGTATACTGGTTAAACTCACTATAATACTGTTGCTTGTAAGAGTCTCAAGATTGAAGGTCTAAATCCTATCTGACCAATGACTAATCAATATGATAAAATTAAATTAAATAATTTAGAGACTTGGGGGGAGGGAGATTTAGCACCACTTCATCTGTTATTTTCTAATACTTTTTGATACTTTTTTTTTCTCAGTTGTCTCAACTGACAAAATATGTACTAAATGAGATAAAAAAAGGTCACAACAAGTGGTGATAAATCTCCCTTTGTGTCAGGGGAAGCCCTGAGAGATGGAAAGGTGATCGGATGTTCCCAATAACATTAGTTCCTCCCTGACACGTCTACTCAAAGGATTTGCTTGGTCTCATCTGCCGAAACTCTTCTCAGAGAGGATTCACATGCCGGAACCACGTCCAACAGCTTCTACTGGTGGAAGAAAGCTAAGCCGCTATACAGGAACAAAGACAAGTCGTATGAACGGGATACCCCATTCGTAACTAGAAGTCCTTCCTATGTTGGGAACTGCCTGTACTGACCATTAAAACATATCTACTTACAGTAAGGTTTAGAATATCAAATACATTTTCAACTTTTCCAAATTTTGTACAATGTCTCAACCCAGCTTGGGTCTGTCACCTCATCATCCTCCGATCCCTCAGTCTGCTCCCCCCTCGGACTTCCTGCCCTGACAACAACTTCCCCACTGTCTGACAACCGTGTCTCCTCATCGTCGGACACCTCTTTACACACTTCCACTACGTCAAGAAGGTCATCATCACCCACAGACTGTGACTGGTGGAAAACCTGGGCATCGGAAAATTGCTCAGCAGCAACCGGACAAGTGGTTTGTGACTGTGGGAAGGGTCCAGAAAACAGTTCCTCAGAGTATGCCGGTTCAAATGCCAAATTTTCCTGGGAGGGGGCAGACTGGGGGGGAGGAGGCTGAGGTGCAGGAGCTGGAGGAGTGGCGATTTCGGTGACATGGGTGGACTGCGTGGAAGACTGACTGGTGGACAAATTGCTCGAAGCATTGTCAGCAATCCACGACATCACCTGTTCGCACTGTTCTGGCCTCAACAGTGCTCTACCACGAGTCCCAGTAACTTCAGACATGAACCTAGGGAGTGTAGCTCTGCGGCGTTCCCCTGCTCCCTCATAAGCAGGTGGTGTCTCACACCGCCCAGGACCACGGCCTCTGACCCCTGCAGTAGTTGGACGCCCACGTCCCCGCCCTCGTCCTCTACCCCTAGCCCTCGGGTTAAACATTTTGAAAATGAGAGTTATAACTTTAATTTTTTTTTAACTTTTTT
Organism: Engystomops pustulosus; assembly: GCA_019512145.1. Lineage (NCBI taxonomy): Eukaryota > Metazoa > Chordata > Amphibia > Anura > Leptodactylidae > Engystomops > Engystomops pustulosus. The sequence goes on along the minus strand of CM033645.1, from coordinate 30,049,188 downwards.
TTGTGTTTTTTTGTTTTTTTTTGTGTTTTTTAGTTTTTAAAACCAAACGATGCTATCCTATTGCTATGGCTATTTTATAGCCAAGTATGAAAGCACACTACTATGCCAGATGAGATGACGCTGAATAAAACAAGGAGGAATGAAGAGCAGACTGTTGCTAAGAAACCAACCCCTACATAAATTTTCAACTTCGGCTTTGCATGGATTTATGTGCCCGGTCACTAAGCGCAAACACACACAGGTCGCAAGTCTCAATTACAAATTGCTACAATTTGCTAGTGTGCACTGGCAGCAAGTACAGCACCAGCCAGATAAACCCAGGACAAATCAAATCACTATATAACGGACTCGTAGCGAGTAAAAGTAAGCGCTTTTGGATTCTCCTATGGCTATTTTCTAGCCAAGTTGAAAGCAAACTACTTTGCAGATGAGTGATGCGATGACACTGGTTTAAAAAATAAACGTAAAATAAAAAAGGAAAGCGCAGACTGTGCCTAATTGAAATCAACCCCTAATAAATTTTCCCACTTCGGTCTTTGCAATGGATAGTGCGTCATAAGCGCAAAACACAGCGGTTCGCCAAGTCTCACTACAAATTGCTCACAATTGTAGTAGATGCCAGACAGCAAGTACAGACCCACAGCAGAATCAACCAGAACTCAAATATATTATACAACGCTACCCTGTAGGAAGTAGTAAGCCGTTGGGATTCTCCCTATGGCTATTTTTAGCCAAGTATGAAAGCACACTACTTTGCAAGATGAGATGACACTGCGTATTTAAAAAAAAATAAACGTAAAATAAAAAGGAAATGCAGCGACTGTGCTAATTGAAATCCAACACCCTAATAAATTTCCCACTTCGGTCCTTTGCAATGATATGTGGTCACTAAGCGCAAACACACGCGGGTCGCAAGTCTCCCTACAAATTGCTCACAATTTGCTAGTAGATGCAATGCAGCAAGTACACAGCCACAACCCAGATCAACCAGGAATCAATATATTATAACGCTACTGTAGGCGAAGTAAGCCGTTTGGATTCTCCTATGGCTATTTTCTACCGCCAAGCTATTGAAAGCAACCACTACTATGCCACGATGAGATGAAGCTGAGTTGGTTATTAAACAAAATAAAACGTTTTAAAATAAAAAAAAGGAAAGTAAATGCAGACAGGACTGTGCCTATTGAATCCAACCCCAATAAATTTTCCCACTGAGTAGATGTCAATACTCGTATTGCCGCTACTGTGGCTCAAGATAGGGTAATTTTATGGGGTGTATTCTCGTATGTCGGTAATTTTCATAGCCAAGAGTATGCAGGCAAAGCAACATTACCATAGCCAGATGAGATGACACTGAGATTATGCCGAATAGAAATCCAACCCTATGAATGTGTCCCCTAGCCACCCCGTAGCACCACCACCCGTCACCTCTTCAATACATTCGCGCACACCACGCTGCTTAGACGTCGGAGACTGCCACCCCCCCCCCCCCCCCCCCCCGCACGCCACCCGCCCTACCTCACCCCCCCCCCACCCCCACCCCGCCCCCCAACACCCCCAGCAGCCCCACCGCCACCTCTGCTGCGCCCGATGTGTCTCTGCTGCGCCTGATGTGTCTCTGCTGCACCCGATGTCTCCCTGGTGCGCGATGTCTCCCTGCTGCCGTTCCGCGTGTATCTTCCGACAAGTAAGCAGATGTGCCGAACATCTGTACTCTATTCTTCACTGTGTTCTTCACTGTGTTTTTCACTTAAATGATCCTGTGTTCACTGTTTTTATTCTATTCTTCATTGTTCTTCACTGTGTTTGTTTAATTAAATGCTCGATCTCGAGCAGGGGAAATACTCGTCCGAGCAACGAGCCGTTTCGAGTACCTTAATACTCGAACGAGCATCAAGCTCGGACGAGTATACTCGCTCATCTCTAATCATTACCAGTTTTTCCTTCTTTTTTTTTTGTCGCACAAATGTCTCAGGTCACTTCTTTACATTCACTAAGATTTCCTTAAGAACAGTTTCTCCTGTCACTTCTTTACATTCACTAAGATTTCCTTAAGAACAGTTTCTCCTGGAGTTTTTTGCGCCAAAAAATGATGCGAATTTTAGACAATTTGAAAGGATAAATGTCATTTGCGACACTTAGCACATCCGGGATAGAAGGTAAATTACCTGACGATACACAAATGTCCGGTGGACTTCAGTGCAGGAAGTCCCCAAAAAGGCGCAAAAATTGCAATACGCCAAAAAAGAAAAATAAAGATAAATAACCCCCATAGTGTTGATGTCTATACTTCATGTAAATACTAAAGCTGAAGACCACCCGTTGTAGATGGTAGATGGATAGATCTACATTTAAAACATAATGGGGCAGATTTATCAAGCAGTCTGAAAGTCAGAATATTTCCAATTGCCCATGGCAACCAATCACAGCTCCCCTTTAAAATATTCATGAGCACTGGTGAAATGAAAGCTGAGCTGTGATTGGTTGCCATGGGCAACTGGAAATATTCTGACTTTCAGACTGCTTGATAAATCTGCCCCAATATATCTACTGCTATACACCAATTAATCCACAAGATGTCTCCCGAGTGCAACAGAAATGTAATCCATGATGAACTCTCTAGTGAACTCTCTATGTACTAGATCTATGCAGTATTTCAGACCATACGTTTTAATGCTTTACTATTGCTATTCACTCTTAGCAAATGTAAATCATAAAATGTAATACAGTAAACAGATGGTACACATAAAGTAAACCTGTCATGAAACCACAAACCAACAACCTTTTTTGTAGGACAGTAACAGTAACAATAATGTCCTTGTATATTCTGGGAGTTTCAGCATTACTCTCCGGAGTGATATGGGCAGAGTCATGCAAGGCACAAACTTGGGGGCAGGTGCTGAAAGTAGCTCATGGTGACAGACTTATCTTAAAAGACATTAGTAAAGCCATGAGGGCTGAGGACAAGGTGACTCTCCTCCAGCCCTTTGACTCCTCAGCAGGGGTGTAACTACAGTGGTAGCAGCCACAGCAGCCACTATGGGGCCCACAATGTCAGGGGGCCCCTTCATCAAACCTGACTAAAGAATGGATGATGTGCACCATTATATACATATTATGCTGCACATTGTACAGCTTAATATGTATATAACATATGTATATATTCTGTATATGTGTATTTATCTGTGATGTGTATATGCTGTATGTCTATATGGTGTGTATAAATTGTATGTGTGTACATATGCTGTGCGTCTGTATATGGCACTGTAAATGTGATTTGTGTAAGAATGTTTAAATGTGTGTACGAGTGAAGAACTGTATGTTTATGTATATAGCTATATAAATGTGTGTATATATATATATATATAAGTGTAATATGTATATTTTTAACCGGGAGCGAGGCACCATTCAGAATTCTGCTATGGGGCTCTGCCTCTCATAGTCACACCCCTGCTTCTCAAGTTATTTGTATTTAGTTGTCAAAGTTCTTTTTCTGTGTAATCCTAAAGAATATCATTCTGAACCTGTCCCTTTTCTTCATGACAGGTTGGTGATGGCTTGTGGGCCTAAATTCTCATCACAGGTTCCCATTATTTTTCACCTATCCTTTCGAATGGCTTTTCAGTCTATGCTGCTGTCTGTATACACGAGGGGTAACCCTATTTCTGGTCGTTAACATAAATATATCAATACAATACATTCAAGTTTTTAGCTGTTTACAAACTCCAACTCCAACTTGAGTGACTTTATGGGGTTCACCAACATAAGAGAGCCTCAACTTTAGTACATAAAGCCCCCCAACCTATGCAAGATGGCGCCTTTACACTAAACTTTCTGACTACTTAAGTCCCTCAACAATTAAGAAACCCAAATTACAGATTTAAAAATAACACAATATTCTTTACGATTACTAAAAATGTATCTTGCTATTTCTTCAGAAACTTTGGTTCTTTAAGGCTACAAGCAGAGACTTATTATGTTTTAAAATTGAATATACAAAAGTACAGTGGACACATATAAAACACACAATTGACAGATAGAAAGGTTATAAAACAGATATGATGCATACACTGAGAGTTGTAAAATTAAAAGAATAAAACTAATAGACCTACTAATGAAATAGTAGCAGCACGCGTGAGGTGTCAGTTAGAAACTCTTTTTGGCAGCTTCCAGGGTGACTATATTGCTGGCTATGGATGATGGTTATAAAACAATAAACATATAATGCATACACAAACAGTTGTAAAATAAAAAGGGAATTTAACTAATAGACTTACTAATGAAATAGTAGCAGCACGCTGTGAGATGTCAGTTAATAAACTCTTTTTGGCAGCCTACCAGGGTGAATTTATTGCTGGCTATGGATGCTGGCTATAGATGTGAATTTAATTATTAGAAGGAAGAAGAATGGAAACAATTACCTATGACTATATTTCATACTTTTACCACAGTGGCTATAACTTTAAAGTGAGAAAAAAGTTAAGGATTTTGCAACCTTCTGTACCAGATTTCTTCAGACATATTTCCTTGTTTAAATCAATTAGGAGCAAATGCTCAAGGATAATTACAATTGATGTCCCTATCAAAAATTCAAATATAATATACTGCCTGTATAAAGGAACATTTAAAACCAAATTTTACGAGCATTTTCGAGTACGCTAATGCTCGAACGAGCATCAAGCTCGGACGAGTATGTTCGCTCATCTCTAGTGCTTATCCATCTTAAGAGGAGGTGGAGCTGAGTGTGCTCGGAGGGCACATTAATCCCCTTAATATTCCATGTTGTTACAGAGATATCAGCCATCAGAAGTTAATTCAGGTGCTAGTAACCCTCTAAAAGCCAGACTATGAGGCATATATTTGAACCAGGTAGGGTGGGGGTGGGAAGCAGACAAAGACAGTGAGCAGGTAAGGAAACAGGGGAGGGAGCATACAGTACGTTACATCAAAACAACACCTATGACAGTAGTGCTAACTGTAAATGAAAATGTCTGATCCTGCCTATGGCCGCTGCCATCAGCCGTGCCATTCATGAAACACAACTTCGTAGGGGGAGTAACTTTGCGAAGACTCCCTCGATACCTCTTTTGTCAAAAAAACATAAAATATGTAAACAGAGAATTGGGGGAAAGCCCCATAAGATGCAAAAATACTTAGTCTTGGGAACCATGGAACATAGAACATAGAAACGTTCAGGCCTGGACTTTAAACTACGGCAAGTCCAGTAACTGAGAAACAGCCATAAGAAACTCTTTATCCCTACTGGGTGTTCTCTTCCTTTCTTTAGGCTGCTTAGGTGGCGCTGACAATTGCCATGGTGTGAAAGATCTCAGCGGAGGGAAAGAGGTATCCTCCGCAGTGGGCAGCCATGACTTAATGTCCAGCGGTGACATATCTAAACATTGTCATAAAACCTCTAGGTCTTTTGGATATATGATTACCAATTAACGTGAGCCCTTTGTGAAGTGGATATAGCCACATATAGGGGATGTTATGCTCCATGATATTTAACAGAAGGGGCCATAAGTTGCACCTTTCAGCCAGCGTAGACAGGGTTAGATCTTGGAATTTAGCTAGCTTGGCTCCTTCATATTACAAGTCCACATGCTCCCTCACTTTCTGCATAATATCTGCAGTATCCTTAAAACTGAGCAGGCCGCACGACACATCTCTGGGGGAATCAGACGCAGTAGGTTTCTGTTTAAGGGCGCAGTGCACCCTCTCTATCACCACTTCACTTGCTCTCTCAGCTCCCAAAATCACATTAAATAGCTGTTTCATTACCACTGGCAATGCTTCTGGGGCCCACCCCTCCCCGAGACCCTTCAGGTGGACATTTTTTCTCTTATCCTGGTTATCTTGATCCTATAGGAGAGCCATGGCATGGCTGATTTGTTCAGTTTTCTCACATAGTGTCAAGCTGACTGCGCACCTTCTGTGCCTCAACTCCAGTATGACGAACATGCGCCTTAATTTAATTTAGCTCCTTCATCGGCTTCAGGGCTGAAGTGATGGTGTTCTTAAAGACAGATCTGGATAGCTCCAGTATGTTCAACCCTGCCACACCTCTGGTGCACGTGTCTTCCCCTTCAGACTGCTCTGCTATGTCTAAATTCCCAAAGACGGGCAGTGCCATCTTGAATAGTAACACTGCTGGCGAGTTTGGGCTCGCGTCTCTGCCGTGTTTAGCAGTTTTGCGCCGCTTATCCAGTCTAGATGAGCTCTGATGGTTACTACGTCCACTGCCTCTGTACTTGACCATGGTAGATGCACCAAAGCTATCAATGCTGTCAACTTGTGCAGGGGCAAACTCTGCACCCCAGATTATCCTTCTATAAATGCATGAATATTTGGGATACAGAATGTGGGGGAAATTTATGAATAGACATAAATTGTATTAGGAGCAGTTTTGCGCATCAGATTTATCATACTGGTCTAAAAATCTTGATTAATGTGGCAAAAATGTATGCAATGTTTTAACAGACATTACTGCAGTGGGTATGCAACTTTTTAGGTAAACTGTCACAGAAAATGCATATTTGTCACAACTAGATCCTTTGTTTTTCCTATATTACCGAGGATCTTAAAAGTGCCACTCAATTCTGACTATCACATCTGAATTCACTTGATAATTCTTGAGTAAGTTGACTTAAATGAAAAGTGAAGTAGGTTGGATAAGGTAACAAATTCCTTTATTTACATTTCCTTTATTTATATAGCGTCAACATATTCCCCAGCGCTGTACAGAGCATGCAAAATCAGCCCCTGTCCCCATGGGGGCTCACAATCTAATTAACCTACCTGTATGTTTTTGGAGTGTGGAAGGAAACAGGTGGAAACCCACACAATCACAGAGAGAACATACAAACTCATTGCAGATGTTGACCTGGATAGGACTTCAACCCAGGACAAGGCTGTAACCCTGAGCCACCGTGCTGCCCAAAGGCATCATTGGGCAGATGCATCAATTTTGAGACATTTTGAAGATGAAAAAATGTTGTAACCACAATTATACTAGGAGAAAAAAGGGTAGAGCTCACCTTCCAAGCATAAGTTTCAAGTGTGATAGGAGCGGCACGGATCTCCCCGCTGCTGGGGCATTATGCTTCAGAGTAGAAGAAAATATTCACGATCCAGCCAATATCACGATGCACACTTCTTTATTGGAAAAATCACTGGTACAAAAATTGAGTTGTAAAAATCAAGTCAACGCGTTTCCAGCGGATCAACCGCTCTTAATCATGACTGTTGAAAAATGCTCGAGTCTCCCATTGACTTCAATGGGGCTCATTATTAGAGACGAGCACTCGAGCATCGGGAAAAGTTCGTCTCGAATAACGAGTACCCGAGCATTTTAGTGCTCGCTCATCTCTAGTGTTAATCTTTCATTTTTCTTAACCATTTGAAAAAAAAAACTTGATCTATTGATCGGATGGCTCGGTTTCCCAATAAAGTAAATGATAGGTTTCCTGCTAGAATCTTGCACAAGGGTTTTGGCTCAGAAATGTCTAAAAATCTTGGCAAAACCACAAAATATCTGTTGCTTTGAGAGAAGATGAAGAACAGTGGGAGAGGAGAAAAATTGTTCCAGAGATTACAAAATTCTTGGAGTGCCGCCTCTGGCACCCGTGCCATAGGTTCGCCACCACTGCTATATAAGACGCTGTGTGTAATGAAGGTAACAAGGGGATTAGGAGAACTGGACTTATGGAGCCAGAACTCTTAATGGTTGGTAGGGGATCAAATACTTATTTTTCACTGCAAAATGCAAATAAATTTATCACAACGTGATTTTCAGAATTTTGTTTTTAATATTAAAATAACCCTACTCTTAAAATTATAGACTGTTCATGTCTTTGTCAGTGGGTAAACTTACAAAACCAGCAAGGGATCAAATAATTATTTTCTTCACTGTATATTTTTTTCACCAGCAAGGGATCAAATAATTATTTTCTTCACTGTATATTTTTTTCAATTTTGTCAGCTTTTAAAACCCACATATTAGTTTGTAGGAAACTGACCAAGTAAAAATGATGTTTGAAAGGGGTGAAGACAGAGACATCTGGGTCGCGTACAGGGGCTCTCCTATAAAATGGGAGGGTGTGGATGTTGTTTTAGCCTAAGACAACATTCACATTGGGGAACATTTACTAAGGGTCTGAATCGCGCCTTTTTCGCCGGGTTTCCATAATTACCGGTTTGCGGCGAATTGCCCCGAGTTTTTTGGCACACGCGATGTGACGTATCGGCTCCGGCTTGCATGCAACGGAAATCGGGGGCGTGGCCGTCGGAAAGCCCAATGGATTCGGAAAAAACGTGGTATTTAAAAAAAAACTGTGTCGCTTGACACACGCTTCCATGCACTAGGTTGGTGAACTCCGGCGGACCTCGGCGCAGCAGCGACACACCAGCAAGGGATCAAATAATTATTTTCTTCACTGTATATTTTTTTCGATTTTGTCAGCTTTTAAAACCCACAAACATAGTTTGTAGGAAACTGACCAAGTAAAAATGATGTTTGAAAGGGGCGAAGACAGAGACATTTGGGTCGCGTACAGGGGCTCTCCTATCAAATGGGAGGGTGTGGATGTTGTTTTAGCCTAAGGCAACATTCACATTGGGGAACATTTACTAAGGGTCTGAATTGCTCTTTTTCGCCGGGTTTCCATAATTACCGGTTTGCGGCGAATTGCCGGCTTGCATGCAACGGAAATCGGGGGCGTGGCCATCGGAAAGCCCAACGGATTCAGAAAAAATGCGGTATTTAAAAAAAGATTGTGCACTAGGTTGGTGAACTCCGGCGGACCTCGGCGCAGCAGCGACACCTGGTGGACATCAGGCGCATGTCATTAGTGAATCGACGGAATCCTCGTCGGAGAATGCGCCACTGGATCGCGACACGACCGGGTAAGTAAATGTGCCCCATCAGGTTTTATGGATGTGTTCAGTGTATAGGACAGGAAAGCTCAAGGAAAATCTTTTTCCTCCTCCTGCACAGTTTTCATCTCATCCTACAGAAAATACAGTATGGAAAAACAGCGAGCTACATCTTTCCATCCAGCCTCCTGATGCCGAGTGATATATATGCTTAGCAGAGGACATAATGGCCTATCAAGGACAAATGCAACTGTATTGCATCCATACCCGGCCTACACGGAGTGTTCCCCAGTGATGTCACTGTCTATAAAAGAATAGATGACTAAAGAAGCACTCTGAACATCAGCAGCAGCCAATACTGCCAATGTTAACTTGGTTTCAGAGGGGAGGGGAGAAGCAGGACTATGTATCTCACCTTATGAGCAAATCGGGGGTGTAGCCATAGCAACCGCAGTGTGAGGGGGCCCAGCATCTGCAGTATTGGATGTATGCTGCATGTGTTTATATGGTGTGTATATCCTGTATGTCTATATATATATATATATATTAATGTGTGTTTGAATGAGCGGATAGTGTGTATATATTTTATGGTGAAAGAGGCCCTGTCTCTCATAATTATGTCACTGGTTGTAGGGATACATCAGAAATCTTTCTTACATATCCTTACAATGCAGGGCTCCAGCCAGATGTGATAATAATAATTCCTTTATTTATATACAGATTACGCAGCGCTGCACAAAGCTTGCCAAATCAGTCCCTGTCCCCAATGGGGCTCACAATCTTATCAGCCTACCAGTATGTTTTGGAGTGTGGGAGGAGTCCAGAGGACCCGGAGGAAACCCACGCAAACACGGAGAGAACATGCAAACTCTTTTTAGATGTTGACCCTGGGACTTGAACCCAGGTCCCCAGCGCTGCAAGACTGTAGTGCTAACCACTGAGCCACCGTGCTGGCCTATATGAAACGTAACCTTACAACCTTCATCTGCTCTACCACATAGCTAAAAAATATTTATTTAGATGCATATTTTACATCAGATGTCCATTCTCCGAGGAGGCAAAACACTAAATGCACAATAAATAAAGCCTGAATTTACCTTCTATGATTACTCTCCATTTATTTTGCTTCCTTCCTGTTGAAAGCCAGAAAATATCTGAAATGTCATTGAACAGGAAGCTCCTCTGTGCGGTATTATTACCTTGATCTGTTTGTGATTATGTAGCTTATGAGTCACCTGGAGAAAATTCCACATCAATACACTGAACTAAACATTGTCTGCGTGGAGTTACTGCCGGCTCTTTGTTTGCCTCCCTCCAGAAGAGCGGTTTTATCATTTAGGTGTTTTCGAGAGTACCCAGGCTAGATATTTGGTCTGCTGAATGTACAATTACAGCCAACATCTCAAATACAATTGCTCCAATTCTGAACAATTCAGACCTCGATTTGCCTATGAGTCCTATGAATAATTTGAGTGCAGCACTTTACTGCATTCAGTTTATTATACAATGGATAGAGTTTGGACATAAAGAGAATTTCATCATGATTTGTCGATCATTTGCAGCCAATTCTCTGTCTATTTTGGGATTATTGACAACAAGCACCGTCCATTCTTATCACCGAGACATCCTAGTGATGGGAAAGATGGTCCAGTCAACTCCAATGCTAGCAAAGGTTAACCCTAAAGGAAATTTACCATTTGTTTTTATGCATTATGAACCAAACATACCTTAAGAATGCTGTAGTGACACTGATGCAGAAACATATCTTGTCTTGTTTTATCCCTGAACCAAGTGGTTTTGCTGAAAAAACAATTATTACATTATGATAATGAGGCTCTGTAGCTCCTGTGGCTTCCCCGGCGCTTCTCCTCTTACCTCACCAGCCTTGTCCTGCCCAGCATAAGCTGAGGAATACTTCATCACTGTGTTGCCCGGACAGGCAGAAGTAATACAATCGCGCCCATTCCCCTCTGCTGTTAGGTCATTTAGATCAGGTTGATAAGTCCTGGTCTGGGAAAACTATGTTTGATTCTGCGAAGTATGTGTGTACCGTAACGGCAGCAAGGGCCATTCAGCTTCCAGGTCTTGAATTTTATAATTGTTTTATGAGCAAACCACGTTCAGGGATAAAACAATATTCATTCTCAAGGTATGTTTGGTTTTCCCATGCAAAAACACAAATGGTTAGATGAGATTTCCTTAATTCTAAACCAATGCAAATGTGTAATAGGGCCCTCCCCATACCATGGGTCACTGAAATAATGCAAAAAAGAGCCTTGGGTTCCTAGGGACCAGATCCACAAGGTACCAAATCTACTGCCACGGCTACATTGCCTGCATATGGTCTTGCAGTTCATTGCAGGAAGAATAAAAATTTAGACTAAAAAGAAAAAAATTGGAAAGGAAAGTCCTGCCACATATAACAAAGGCCTTCATTTAGTGGACGATAAACCTAAAAACAACGGCACAGGTGGCGAAAAATACCCGAATTTTTTTTTCCCTTAAAAAATGCTCTCGCTGACAGTAACGACTGATAAAGGAGAGCGCCGGGTTTGGTGCATCGCCCATCACTAGGGAGTTCTACAATCAGGTTTATACATTGAATATTTCAATGATTTCGGCAACGTAGCGATAAGATAGAGGAAAGGTCAAGGAAAATTAAACAGGAAAGGCAATTATAACCTGATTGTAGAAGTTTTTTATGTCAATGACAATTGGCTGCAATGCTCACTTTACAAATAGGAAGCCAACTGATGCAGTAAAGCTGGTCTGACAAATTTGGTACACTGTCAATCCAAATATCAACAGTGTTTAGGACTTAAACCATGAGATCCTTAGAGGAGATCAATATCAAGACCGTGGGGTTCTGACTTGGTTCCCCTGCCGACAGCTCCATTAAGTCCTAATTCCGTTTCAAAGTCCAGAAAGGCACTGAATTGTTCCATGACCTGTGTTACAGTTCAAGCTGCAATACCACAAACCATTGTAAAAAGGTCCGGTCGATACGCAGTGAAGAGAGGCCAACTGCTGAGCTTTTTCGATAACTGAATGACGTTGTTGGACATTCATGATCAATAATGATCACTTATTCATCTACCACCGGCTCTATTTTCTGTGGATCGTTGCGATATCGCTCATCCTGAACATGTTTAAATTTCTTGTAAGCGCCTTATAGGTTTAAAAACTTTAATATATATATGCAACAATGGAGCAGATCGGTGAGCTCAGGAGGTAGGGCTACTCATGCCCCAGTAGCCTGCATGGCCATTGCAGGCACCAACAGTGGTCCGCCGGCAGAGGGGTGCTCTGTGCATGTGTAGACGTGGCCTTGGGACAACGACTAAACGATATTTCGGGACAACTGCAATATTTTTAAAAAAACGGTTTTGTGTCGCAAGATCAAAGCACTCACATGCACCAGGAAGAAGAAGAAGGTGAACTCTGGGGACCGCGGCGCAGCAGCGACACAGGCAGGAAACTCGGAAGCACGATCTTAGTTAATCGTGCCAGACCCGAATCCCATCGGACAACACAACCACGGGAGATTGCGACGGGACCGGGTAAGTAAATTGCCTTTATGTCTACCTTGCGTTTATTTTTCTCAACTGTAAAGATCTTGGATACTCAGGGGCCAGTTTGTGGCCCTGTCATTTCCTCATCTGACTCCACTTCTTAATCCAGGTGCGTTTCCCCTAGCCTCATCTTGAGCAGTTCTGAGCCCATTCTGCTGTGAGGCTTATCAGCAAAGTGTTGAACATAATTTCAATATAATTTACTGACAACATTCCGCTCAGAAAGGCGCTGAAGGTCACGAAGTATAGAGTCTGAATAACTAACATTAATTATCTATGTAAAATGTGTAACTGGCAAAAACCTTTTTTTTTCTCGGATACATCCCATTGTGGTCTTGATCTTTTTAGAATGTTAATTTAATGGACTATTATGTTCCGAATAATTGGAAAATTGTTAGACAAACATAAATCATGTCGGGCTAAAGTATTTAAAATGCCACCGTTTTATTTGTAGCCCCTTGTGTGCGTATCATTGTCATGCCCGGTCTCAGTAATGTTAGACTTGTGTGGCATGGCATCTTCCGATAATCCTTCTCATGTCTGTATACTTAAATGACTACTAAAGAATTGTATTTAGTTTTTTTGGAAAAAAACCCAACGGTTGCTAGAGGGCTCTTGCAAAGAAAACTAGTATGTTATTAAAAAAAAACATAGACAAGAGAGATGAGGGGACAGATCAGAGCTGAGCGATGATTACAGTCATGCGACCCAAATACTAACACACACAATGCTCCCTCAGCATAAACCTACACTGTTATCTCTATTGTGCCTCCATCCCCTGAATAAAGACCTTATCTGCCGAGTTTCCTTCTAGCTTATTAGACTTTACTATCCTCACGCTACGAGTTTGCCAGCAGGAAGTCCCTGTGTGAGATTGTCTTGGAAGCAAGGGGACGGGGCCGAGCAGAGAGGAATCACTGTCGTGTCAGACGGAGACCGATCTGTGCCTGCCCGACCCTTACACGTATGATGGTTGGATACCGGGGCAAGGACAAATGGAAATTGTATACACAGGACTGTCAGAGAATGGTTGGAATTATATCTGTGAAATGTGTGTTTTTGTTAAGAAAAGTGAATGAGAAAATGAATGATTTGGTATCCAGAGTTAATTTAAGAATCTTGCTTTTGTGGGAAGTACACCTTTTAATTCTAAGCCTATTGACTAAGGAGATTTTGTCCTCTCCTTAGCCTTAGTTTACTTATACAGGTAGAGGTTCTGCATACCACAGATGGACCTTCCTTTCCATCCTACTTCTGCTTTCCTTAAACCTCCCCGTATGACTCTTTCCTATTCCTTGGGAACCTCTATGGACCCACTTACCTGGACTGTTAGTCCAGATCATTTTCTTTTTATACTTCTAATTATATTCTCTGTGAAAATGTTACATAAAGCACTGCCAAACACCACTGTTTTTTTAAGGACCCATAGGAAGGTTTGGGTCTCTTGGGGGTAATTCAGCTCACTATCATGTCTCCGCCATCAATTTGCTCCTTTGTTTATCTTGCCTGTGTGCGTTTGAATATATTGGCTCATGGTCCTCCAACCTTATCATAAAAGCTTTTGATTACCGACTAGATCTGTCTTTAATTTCTCTATTTTCAAAGATTTTTGCCTTTAGTTTCATATTTAGCATTACGTTACATTAAAAGAGCACACTCGTCTAATTCCGAACATTTCCGAAACTTTTTACCGCTTAATGGCAGTGTTTGCCTTCAGAGACGGCCCCTTTCCATTTGTTATCCAGTTTTTTCATTTCCCATATTCTTTGTAATGAATGTAGTGGAAAGAAGAGTGTCTTACTCGCGCATCATTTGATCTGAGCCGCAGTAGTTTACATAATCAAAACAGGTTGTCCGTGAAGGGAGAGAAAAGGTGCAGTACAGAGGATAGAAATCCAAGGAGCTTGCTCCCGCCTGTAAATAGCGCTTTATCTGGAAGGTTATCTAAAATGCTGTATGGTTCCCGTTTAAATCCTCTTTTCCCTTTCTCTGGTTCCTTTTGATTAGTTCCATACGTTGATGAAAAAATCAGCTCTTTCCATTATTGTGAAATTGTGTTTATGTGAGTATAATGTACTCTCCCCGATACTCAGGTACTGCCTAATCTGGAAAAAGTATATTCAGTATATGAGGTGAATTCTGCCGCACCGTATCTCACATGTAATGTGATGGGTTTTAATATCAGTTATTGGCCAAGTATTATTCAGTATACAGCAAGGTATTGGGTGCTGGGGGTCTTCTATCTCTGAACTATTTTGTTTTAATTTTAAATAAAAAAAAAAAAAAAACAATATTCTCATGAACTGATTGCATGAGGATACAAACAATCACAAGAAGCAGGTGGTTCCTGCCCATTAACTAGGCTATGCCAGTTTTGATCTTCGATAACTTCTAGCTAAATTGCGGTTATAGATATGGTATTATGTAAACAATACAAAACTGAATGTTTAAAAAAGAAAAACGAAGTAAATATAATAAATTTTTATTATATAGCACAGATACCCAGCACTCTACGAGATTTGCCACAATCGTCCCGGTCCCCATGGGGGTCACAATTAATCCAGCCTACCAGTATGTTTTGGGGTTGGGAGGAGTAAAACCAGAGGCACCGCGAGGAAACCCACGAAAACACGGAGAGAAAAACAAACGCTTGCAGATGTTGACCCTGGATGGGAATTTACAAGACACAGGGTAAAAATAGCACTTGTAAGCACTGTAAAACTTGGTAATCCAGTTATGAAGCAGTTTTTTCTTTTGACACTTTCGGTTATGTTATTAACAAAGTGAAGTTAGTAACAATACGACCAATTGAGCTGAGCAACGTTCCTCCTGGTTGTAACTGTAAGTCCTAAACTTTTCTCCCGGAGCATCATGAGTATAACTCCAGAATGTATGTGCAGACAAGGAAAGGGAGACAGTATGCGCTATAGAGGTTTACTGACATGACATTTTATTAGGCAAGGTAAGAAAAAATGTTAATACATCCTCTAGAAATCAATGTAATAAAAATAAAGTAATGCATTAAAAACAGTTTCAAGTTTCTTTAATACATGTACATATGCATCACTAAACATTTTAACCATTGTAAAATTTTGCTATTTTGGTGCAACTGTGATTACCGTATTTGCGGCCTATAGACGCACCAAAAATCCTGTAATTTTCTCAGAAATCAAAGGGCGCCTATAATGAACTTATACAGAAATGTATACTACAGGACAAGAGGACTGTACAGTTACAATTATTTAATAGCTCCATCCCCAGAAGAAATTCATGCCCGTCCCAAACAGGATACAGGGTCACTGGCTCATGAAGGGCCTGGCACCACAACTAACATTGTGCACCTGCCCTCCCCATAGCACGGAGAGGACGGAAGCTGCCATAGTGCGACCCACGAGGCAATCCTCATCAGTAACCAATCCCATACCTGACCGCCCTGTAACAGGCGGAAAGCGGACCCAAGAGAAGGAAGCCACAGGGAACCCACAGTAGACCACACACCCCCCTGGGCTGAGGAGGGAAGAGGCAAGGGGCCACGAGTGGAGACCCCCCCCCGCTTAACCCATCTGGCATCACCCTGCATTAACCCCAGCAGGCCATACCTCTGAGATCGGAGGCTTCTCTGAAACGCTGAAGACAAGTAGTTTCCCCGGGAAGTGTAGCTGGCTTGATTGAACGTGCACAGGTCTGCCACCTGCTGGTCATTTTAGCTACTGCATTTGATTAGCGCCTTATACTCAGTGAGCCTTATATATGAACCTAGATGTTTAGAGGCATTTATAGAGGTGCGCCTATACTCCAAGTGACGCCTTATAGGCCGAAAAATACGGTTAATTTAAAGGACATCTACACCAGGATGACGGATTGCAAACCAACTCACCCTGACATCCTGTGTGCGCCCCTCTGGCAGGATCTGTTTTCTCATATCTACTTAGTGCCCTGGTTTTTACATAAACATGCTTTAAACGGGGCTACAGGGGATTCATATAATCAAGCCATGATTAAGGGATGTAGCATACACCTGAAACACGTAGGCTTTGCCTTTCCACATAAGGTCTTTTTTGGTGGGCGGCGAAGAATGGAGTTGCAAATACTTTTATGTCTTGTAATTTTGACGAATAAAACTTGCAAAATTTTTAAGAAATTCCCGGGGCTGCCGGGAGTGTTCAACATTTTTTTTCGTTCCTCTCCTGTGTACACGTCACGGTCGGAGTACTCAGAGCACGGACAGGATTTAGTGAGCAGCAACTTTTCTCATTATTTTGCTCCTGACTTCAGATTTTTAGGTTAATGGAGACGAGCCCTCAGGGCTCATGTGCATCATTTTAGCCCTTTTTCTCAAAATTAAAGGCACATAAGCAGCTTATAGAAAGAGTGGATCCTGCACAGAGGGGGACACAACCTGTATGTCAGTGTGATTGGTTTACAAGCCTTCATCCTGGGGTAGAGTGATTTTAAAATTTTAAATGTAATGGGGGAAAGTGCTACTACACTGTTTTCTGGCGGACATGGAAATTTAATAAGGCAAATTTCCCTAATTTTACCTGTTTCCAACGGGGTATGCACTTTTTCCAAAAGTAGAGGTGCGGGGAAGGAAGCAGGGGGGAAGGGTCGCCTATGTCCCAGATCTATGGGGAAACTTAAAGGCAATGGTCACTTTTGTACACGAGACCAATATTAACGCACTATAATGCTGGTTGCGGAGTTGTAGTAACTAAGATGCAGTTAGCTATTTTTATGTACCTGAGATTTATTTGCTATATAATGATAATTTCACCAATTATTTACATTAAGAGTCTGGTGTGGGACATTCTCTAGTCTGGTCACATCTGTTTTTTTTAAATCTTTTCTAGACATGAGCGCACCCTACACCCTTCTCCATTCGCACTGCAGTCAAGATACAGTCATCTCAGTTTTTCCCTCATTCATAACGCACTGATAGATTGTGAAAGACAAATTTACTTCAAGACTATGGGGGGGAGGGGGCATTCATACTTGCACCTGCACAAGAGTTCCAGCCGATTTGCACCAAAACTGTTCTAAAACTGGTGCTATTTAGACAAGTTTTGGCACTTTTTGTCGTTTTTAAAGTAAAAAGGCCGGCTTGGGAAAAGGCTGAGTGAAACATAGTTGGTTCTGTGACCAAAAATTGTGATGCTCAATTTACATTAGCTAAAACGCAGATCTAAAATAGGACCCATCACGATGATGAATCTGGTTGACAGCACTAGAGTTATCTTGTAGAGCATTGATAATCTATCCCCCTTATCTTTTATTTCTGACACGGCCAAGACAAAAGGAGAGAAAAAAGACGACAATGAGTGAGTGTTACACAGAGAGGAGGGGTGGGTGGCTGATGAAGGGGGGTATCAGACTGGCTGTGTACATTTGAGATGGGAAGGGGCGTGGCTACGGAGGGGGGAGGAAAACCGTAGGTTTGAGCTATATCAGACTGAGCTGTGTGTGGTGAGATCAGGAAGGTGGCTGAGCTGCCTCGTTGCTGAAGTTGAGCATCATGCATTATAAAGGGATTATCAGTTATTTGCTTTCGTTATTGTCCGCCCAAACCAAGTTGTAGAGGACTACAGAGGAAGAAATAATAGTCACAACTCGTTCTCTAAAACTGATGCAAAAAAATTGATGGAATAACTGAGATGTGAAGTAGTCAGGAGGATGGCTGAAAGCCCTTGAGTGGCCTCTCAATACCTTAACATAATGTATCCTAAGTTAAAAAGGATAAGGGATAGAATTCTACATGCCCAATTCTTCTTCCCAACATCATTTGTGGAACAGGTGGGTACGTGCTAACCTACAACATTACATAATCAGATAATTTCAAGGAAATGTTTGTTTAACACTATCTAAAGGTATGGTACCTCAAAGGTCGCCGTGTGGAACCCAACCTCAAGTGTGGGTGATCCCATATTGCTCTAATGTAACCAGAGAAAAACTTGTCATTCTGCTTGGATGAAGTGATTCCATATAATGCACAAACCAGCTTATGTTGCGTTTGGAAAGCTCCTTAGATTTGCATTGACTATGAAAAACATATGTTCAGCATTAAACCTGGCCAGCATATATTTCTGACACTAGTCTGGTCTGTTTCCCTTCATCAAGACTAAAAACTTTGCCATATTTCATTATCCTTAATTAATATTTTGTTTTCATAAGTGCCAAGAACAATTTCTACATGGTCTCTTGTTGTAGTCAGACCTTCCCAGCACAGGTTCAAGATTTGACTAATTCGCCAATATTACGGAGGAAAACTGAAAACACCGGATGTGACAGATTGAATCTAAAAGTGTTATTTTTTCAAGCTACAAAAAATGTAGAGCACATTAATAGGACTGTAGTGAACTACATAATAGAATGGGAATTGTAAATAAGCCAATTAGGTGCACTCTATGGACACACCACCCCTAATTATTATGTGCTCATCCTCATTATTATTAAGTTGGTCCTTTCCTTGGGCATTACACATTTTTTTTTTTATGGTTTCTATTCATTTAGGCCCCAGATCAAAGCCATCAATTCATTCTGCTACCTCAACGACATCTCCCACATGCAAAGCTGTCCGGAAAAATCCATAGTTACCAATATGCTGTATATACGATCAACACTTCCACTTGGATATGAAACATTTTTCTCTCTCTACATCCTACGACCCATCCAAAAAACTTTGGGGTTATGTACAGGTTACCTTTTAGTACCTTACCCTGCGAGTTCAGAAAACCACTGGCAGAAGAATTGGGGACTTCCTGTTGTGAGTAGTGGATTTCCTGCTGACTTCTGGCGGATGAAGGTTTCCTTCTCGTTTGTTTCTCTCTATTTTGTTCCCCTCGTCTGAAACAATTATTACATTATGATAATGAGGCTCTGTAGCTCCTGTGGCTGCCCCGGCGCTTCTCCTCTTACCTCACCAGCCTTGTCCTGCCCAGCATAAGCTGAGAATACTTCATCACTGTGTTGTCCCTGACAGGCAGAAGTAATCAATCGCTGCCCCATCCCCCATCTGCTGTGTATGAGTCATCCAGCTCAGGTTGATAAGTCCTGTCTGGGCAATTCCTGTGTATGTGAAAGTAATGTGTTTACGTACGGCAGCGAGGGCACTCAGCTTTCCCAAGGTCCTGAATTTTATAATTGTTTTATGAGCAAAACCACGTTCAGGGATAAAACAATATTTCATTCTCAAGGTATGTTTGGTTCACAATGCATAAAATTTAATTTTTTTTTAACTTTTTTTTGTGTTTTTTTGTTTTTTTTTGTGTTTTTTAGTTTTTAAAACCAAACGATGCTATCCTATTGCTATGGCTATTTTCTAGCCAAGTATGAAAGCACACTACTATGCCAGATGAGATGACGCTGAGTTATTAAAAAAAATAAACGTAAAATAAAAAGGAAATGGCAGACGGTGCCTAATTGAAATCCAACCCCTAATAAATTTTCCCACTTCGGTCTTGTTCGGTTCTTTGCAATGGATATGTGCGTCACTAAGTCGCAAAACACGCGGTCGCAAGTCTCACTACGACAAATTGCTCACAATTTGCTAGTAGATGCCCTCAGCAAGTTAGCAGCACACTACAATCAACCAGAAATCAAATATATATAAACGCTACTGTAGGCGTAAGTAAGCCGTTTGAGATTCTCCTAGCTATTTCTAGCCATATGAAGCACACTCTAGCAAGTGAGATGACACTGGTTATATAACAACTC